>CM033626.1:30554920-30719920 GCA_019453435.1 Rhinogobius similis
ACCTCTTCTCACTGTGCACGAACAAAGTGTAACTATTTATTTAGCACATATACGGAGGAATATAATTGTGTTGCCTGAATAAAAGCAGAAAGTCTCCCGCGGTGCAAGCCTATGGAAGCACGGATACTTGCTGGGAGCTATTAGAACAACGAGGCTGAACTTTTAGCCTCTTGTTAAACTGATATCAAAGCCTTAAATTACAGCTCGTCTGCGCAGTGCCTCCGTGTCTCTCGCGTCTCTCCCATGCTCCGCGATGGAATGAGTGCGGTGGGAGAGGACACATGTGCGTAACAGATGGCCCTACCATTGTTCCTCAAGGAGCTACTGAGCACCCAATTATATAACCCCAAAAACCTGTACGTTCTCGGACTTTTCTTGCACTATATGTTTGTTAATCGTTCATTTCCTCGCTTTGTTGTGATGATGTTATAGGCAGAGGAGGGTGGTTCTCGGTTACATTTACTTTTTGAAGACATTTGACTTTCAGAGTAGTTTTCAGACTTTTACTACAACTTAGGGCTGTGCAATTAATCATATATATAATCATGATTTCAATTATTGCTGAAGCTATACATTCTCTACAGCCTTATGCCGGGAAACACAAGTGTGCCCTGAAAAAATGCCAGATGCCATGGATTTAATCGATTACTTTACTATTTTGGAGTGTCTTGAGCAATGACCGAAATAGAAAACAAAAACAATCATCATTGCAAAATCTAAAGCACCAGACTCAGTGGCTCTAAATTAAATAACACTTTTTTCCCTAACAAGTGTGATTTAATATTCATATTTTAGTAGGTGATGTGCCGTGGAATATTTTCAACCAGAAAACTGTGCCATGGTTTAAATTAGGTTGAAAAAGACTGCTCTATAGAATAATTTTGACAATACAGAAGTTATTGTTCGAAATGATGGTGATTTCAATTATGAGCCAATTAATGGTGATTATCATTTTCGCCATAATCGAGCAGCTCTAGTTCTAATTGAGTAACGCTTTGTTTGAGAAACAGCTCTCTTCCCATTGTCGACAGAAGCTTTATGTGAACAACATTAAATAAAACTAACACTTTGCCTCTTACCCCTGCTCTAAGGTATGATTGTTGTTATTATTTTTGTGTATATTCTTTGCAAATATTAAAATATGTGCATTGTAAAGTGCTTTGTCTGATCATAACTCCTAAAGCATAAAGTCAATCAGACGTTAAATACATTTTACATTCAGACTGACTCAATAGTTGTAGTTTTCCCAACATTAGCGAAAAATAAGTGTCGTCCTAACGAGTACGAGAGAAAAGGCAGGAAAACGTCAACAATGTTAGAAATGGAGGTGTTCTTGGTAAGACAATACGAGATGGGAAATTCTACAATATCCAAGCACTTTTCTAGTCTTACCTGAATAAATATTAGGGTCAGTGCTTTTTACTAGAAATATTATTCTAAAATACCATTACTCTTACTTGAATACACAATATCAATACATGATCACAATTAACACTATTGATTATTTTAGTAGTCGACTAGTCAGCACTAATATTTTTCGAATAGTCGATAGTCAAACGATTATTTCTGTCGTACATTGAGGATTTTTAACCAAATAAAGGTTGAAATATGACGATTCAAGGCTGTTTTATGGATGAAAACCAGAAACTGTTTGACATTTTGATTTAATAATGATGATTTGATATGTTTTCAGGTCTTCATGGTGTTTTCAAGCCCATATAATGATTCCTTATCAAAATATGACTATAATTATTTTTTATAGTTAACTAGTCATTATTAGTTGCAGCCCTAATCACAAAATTAACCTGATATTTATGAGGGAGACAAATATGAAAGAAATGCTGCTTTTCTACAAATGAAAACCTCACTATCCCTTCTGTGCCATCCCTAATGTCATTCTTCAAGATTCTGTCAAGATTATGATATGTCAAGTGTTAAACAACTTTTTAAATGTTGAAATGGATCTTGGTCATTTCATCGGCAACAAAACAAGTACACATTTATAAAATCTGCAATTTGTCCACGATTATAGTACATTCTTAGTTACATGCCAAGTTTAAAATGAATTACTTACTACAGTATTGTAAAAATAATACTAATCCTTTACTTTCTTAAGTTCTTACCTCCTCCAGGCCCGTTGGATGATGCAGGCAGCTTTGTGTCTTCTTCTGAGCTCTTCTCCATCGTATTTCCCTTGTGCTGTCGGTCTGTTTCGTGTTGAGGTCTGAACACTGGAGTTTTTTATAGCATTTTTGTCTGAAGCTCTCGAACCTCGTCCCGGAACATTTCTTTGGTGAGTTTGTTCTCTGTCTGATGATTGTTCCCGTCTGATTTGGCTTTTCAGCTTTTGTGTTGAGGTAGAATGAGAAACAGTCCTAAACGTCTGCAAAGTTTCACCAATGGAGTTTTGTTCTTTATTTAAGGCATCGGTTTGGTCCAGAGTAGTGACATTTTTGTGCACGGACAACGCTCTTTCTTTCGTTTTAGGCAAAGAAGGAGGTCTTGGCTTGAAAGTAAGTTGCATAGTGTCTAAACTACAAGAAGAACTGGTTTCATTGTTGCTCGAAGCTTGAAAGACTTTGGGTGATTCTGCAACTGGACTTTTTCTGGACAATCTTCTCTTTGGGACTGTCAAGAAGAAGAAATAGACACATTATATTATTATTCACCAGATTAAATAATTGTCTAACATTTGTACTACTGTAACATTGGTAACACTTCATTCATTCATGGGTTTCAACTTGTTATAAGCAACATTTAAAAGACTTTTCCCGATCCAATTCAAAAGATACAGTCCCGATCAAAAGTTTAAGATCAGTTGAAAAATAGACAAAAGTCACATTTTGGATGGTTGGATCTTAACAAGGTTCCAAGTAGAGCTTCAATAAGCAACAAGAAATGGGAGTGAGACAAAACAAAAGTTTTTTAAATTGAAAACAACAAGGCCGTTCTGCAGTTGATCAAAGTTTAGGACCACACCTCACAAAAAAAAAAAAACTGAAACGCCTTAAAACAGAAAGTCCCAAACATGAACTCAGTAATGAGTAGTGCCATCATTATTATTGATCACTTCAGAAAGTGTTTGTGGCATCTTGATGCAAGCGTTTCCAGGAGGTGAGTGGGAGCATTTCTCCAAGTGGTGAAGACGGCCTCATGAAGGGCATCTGTCTGTAAACTTCCCTTTTCATCCAGTCACAAAAGTTCTCAGTTGGATTTAGATCAGGGGAACACACAGGATGGTCCAAAAGTGGGATGTTATTCTCCTGAAGAAGTCCTTTGTCCTGGGGCTTTGTGAACTGTTGCATTGTCCTGATGAAAAACCCAGTGGTTCCACAGACGAGGCCCTCAGTCATGAGGGATGCTCTCTGCAACATCTGCACAGAGCCAGGGGCCCCTGCACCACCTGGAGCTCCATTGCTCCACTGAAGGAAAAAGCACCCCCTCCTTGTGGCGTGTAAAAAACACCTCAGGTGGATCTGCTTGTCGTGCCAGTAACTGTGGAAACCATCAGGACCAACAAGGTTACATTTTTTCTCATCAGAGAAATAAACTTTCTTCCACCTTTCAGTGTCCCATGTTTGGTGCCTCCTCCAGTTCTGTGGCGTTCAAGGAGACGAGGCTTTTGTTTTTGAAGCCCTTCAGTCACAGATGCAGTCACACAATCAGATCTTCTGGCTCAGTGCTGGTGTCAGTTCTTAGGGTCTTCCACTTGACTTTTTTGTTCCATAACCCTCAGGATCTTTTAAAAACTTCAAACTGACTGTCTAACCCACCTCAGCAGCAATGGCGCACAGCGAGAGCTGTTGTTTATGCAAACTTTTTTTTGTCTCACTCCCATTTCTTGTTCCACAGTGAAGCTCTACTTCGAACCTTGTTAAGCTCCAACTATGCAAAATGGGACTTTTGTCCATTAAATTTTTTCTCTGGACTGTACAATGTTTTGTTGTTAATCACCATGACAACGGTCGTAATTTTTCATCATTTTGAAACCCATGCATACAGCACAGTTATAGCGTTGTACCTAAAAAGTGTATACAAATTATTACTGTAAACAGAACACACACGTCATTCTACTTTAGTTTATAGTGATATGATTAATCCTTACACTAACCTTAAATGTGGTCTGCGTTACTTTTCTTGTCTACATGGAAACTTATCTTTGCCTGATATTGCTGTATTGGATTAAATGTAAGATTTGTACGCATGTGTGTTTTTAGCTTGAAAATATGCATTTTTACTGTGATCGGAGTCGCCTCTTCATCCACAGATCTGGGGCCTCATTTAGAAAACTTAACGTGAATTCTTACTGAAAGTGCGCTACGAACAAATCACAAACTTCTGCTTATTTTTCATCTCTCTCAGCACACATCGTTTTCTTCCTCGTCTCTGAAATCCCCAATACACAGAGTTAAGAGTTTTTGGACCGGACTGCTCATTTCAATGGAAAGTTGTCTCTTTATAGTGAAGTAAGTAACATTTTTGAACGCGCAGTTTATAAATGAGACCCCTGACCTGTAACTTGTTAAGTTATCTTAAGTAAAACAATAACATCTCCATGGAGACAAGCAAGTGGTGGACCCTCAACGAGAAAAAAAACACATAGTGCACATTTAACCTCATCCCGGTAGGAAGTTTTAAACCAGTATTATTATTTCCTGGTTGTAAAAAAGAAACAGAGTATTGTCCTTTGTACCTTTAAGCCTTTCGTCTTTGTTTTTGGCGTGTTCACTTCTGTCATTTAGCGATTTCTTCTTTTCCTCCACAGAATCATTCAGAGACAAGTCTTGAATAATGTGGACCAAAGAGGATTTGTCTGTTTTCTCTGATTCTTTCCTGACCAGAGCGACGTGTCTCTTCTCGCTGTTGGTCGACACAACTCTCCGCACGGCATCTCGCTTACGCTGCTCTTCTTCTCGCTTTCTAAACACAGAAAAGCATTTATAACTCAAAAGGTACAACTTCACATCAACACTGTATAAAACCCATTGTGTCATTTCTTTTTGGATTTTCTTGATCCATAGACAGGACAATAGATTGAATTTTGGAGAGTATAGAGAGACATTCGACAGTTTTAGGAGCCGGAAATCCATCTGAGGGAACTGATTAATCAAATGCATGAAACACTCAATTTACAGCTTTCATATTTGCTAATAATAAGGGAAAACAACTATAACATGGCTTATAAAAGTAAATGTTTCATGAAGTTACTTAGTCTCTTCATTGGAGCTCAACAGAGACCGTCCATTTTGAGGGTTTTGAAGACTTTCCATTCCTTTTTTCACTAAATTACAAAACATATATTTGATAAAAGTTAATCATCCATGTGGTAACTAATCATGTTGTCACGATACAAAAACTTCAAACTATAATACAAAGAAATATACTTCATTCTCAATAATAATTTCAACACTACGAGGATAATTACAAATGCTTGTTTTAGGACCACTAAATATCAGTACTTTCTTTCATAAACATTAGGGCTTTGAGTCGTTTATTTAATTAATCGGTCAATGGTGTTTTAGTCGACCAACATTTTTTTTAGTCGACTAATTATTTTATTTAGATTAAAAGCATTTATATGTCAAAAACAGCAAAAAAGTGAAGATATGAAGTGAGTTAGCAAAAGATTTTTGAGTGAATCATAAGTTTAATATAATTTATATATATATAACATATAAATATACTGTATCCTAGTACTTTCTTGTATTACGGTAATTGTTTTTTTTTTGCATGAACTCCAGCGTAGTTGTGTTTTTTGATGCAGTTTGGGTCAGATACAGAGAGATACTTCATTGTTTTACCACACCCCTTTATAGTCGATTCATCGGTCGATAGGGCAGGTCTTTAGTCGACCAAGGATTTCTTTATTCGACCACAGCCCTAATAAACATTGTGGTCTTATACTAGTTCTGATAAAGATCAAGATTCGTTCTAAAACTGTTCACGAAAGGTCAAAATTTATGTAATTTTTAAGTATACTTGCTAATACTGGATGTTCAAATGAGTATCTAGTTTTGATGCTCGTTTTAGTATTGATTAATATCTGATTTCGATACTTTTGCAGCACCTATCATTTTATTTAAACGCCAGCTTTGTAACCCACTAAGTTATTAATCATTTACCAAAATTTCAGGTTTTAAATGTATTTTTTGGCTGAAAACAACCGCGTTATGGACATTACTTACCACAAAGCCTCTGTCATGCCTTTTAACTCTTGATTTTTAAACTTTTCAAGATGTTTATTGGGAAAATGAATGGGAAATGTACCTCTGCAGACTTCAAAGTGGGCCGAACTGTTGAGCTCCGTACATGGTAATGAAGCAAATCAGACAAATAACGAGTAACTTGAGAGAAGGCAGAGCTAAGACGTATGTGTGTGTACATGGAAGACACAAAGAAAGATAGATACGAGGAGAATGTGACTCTAATAGGTTAAGAAGGGATGACATAGACAGATCCTGACAACGCAAGCACAAAAGAGTAAATACAAAACGCAAAGGCCCCTGATTGAAAAAGATGGAGCAATGGGTTAGTATTAATAGGTACAGGTCAGATTAGGGGTAAAACACATTAATTAAAAGTGACCAGTATTACTATAAAATAATCAAGGACACACACAGCCCAAGACTAGCATTACAATTTTAGAGCAGACTTTGAAAAGTAAGAATCAAATGCTTTTACAAACATATATGTAGAAGTTTAAATATAAGACACATAAATCTTAATTTGTCTCACACTGGGGGAAAAAACTACAGCATTTGTCGTTTGTTAGATACATAATAAGACAATTTTTGACAATCTTGATGGAAATTTAAATTGTGATATTGATTTAATTGTGGTTAATCTTACAGCTAGAAAGAAGACGTTGAACTTTCCGTCAGAAACAATACTCTGTATAATTTTAGTATTATTATTAGTTATTGTGAGAAAAAACATCACGGTTTATCGAACACAGCAAAATCCATAAGTCACACTGTAAATATAAGGTTTTCCAAACTATGGCCCAGGAGCTAAATAAGGCCCTCAGACCAGTTTTGTTGGCCATACTATTTACTGTAAAATGTAATTTAAATGATTCACTTAATTTTCCTGTAGTCTAATGCCTTCCGCTCCAAATATGTTTCAAAACATCGCCCTCAGTGAAAAAAGTTTGGACATCTCTGGTCTAATAGGTCACTGTTCCTCTAGTATGTGACCAGCTAAATTAAACTTTGTGAATGATAAAGTAAAGTTTTAGAGTATGTAGTGACTTGGAATGATTTAAATGTTACTAAAATGTCCTGAATATAATTTTTCTGACCTAAATAATCACAATCATCAATTAAACAAATAACCTTGACTTCCTTAAACATGATAAACCATACATTAATCAGAACTAAATGCTCTTGTGCCTTGATTTTCAACCAGTGCGCCGAGGAACACTAGTGTGCCTTGAGGTTTTGCCAGGTGTGCCTTGAAAAAATGTCCAATTGAGTTAACAGATTGACAAATGAGGATGTAATTGACTAATTTACTTGTTTGGAGTGTCCTGAGCTACTTCTGCACTAAAAAATAACACAAAATCATCACTATTACCAAATTTAAAGAACCAGACAGTGGCAAAAACTAGTTGGCTTGTTATATACCATATTTTTTAACTAAATGGTCTATTTTGGTAATGTTTTTGTAGAAGTTGGTGTGCCGTGGTAGCTTTTAAACCCAAAAAGTGTGCCACAACCCAAAAAAGGTTGAAAAACACTGCGTTATGATAAACCCGTCTAACTCAAAGTTAAAGTTGTGCACTCACTTGGCCGCGTCCTTGCGCAGCTGCTCGTGCCTCATGAGGAGCTGCTTGCGCTCTCTGAAGGCCTTCCGCACGGTGTAGCCTTTATAGACCGCCTGGATGGATGCAGCGGCGATGTCCTGGATGGCCGCGATGGACAGGGCGCCGTGCTCCAGCATAAACTGTGTGACCTCGCTGTGTCCCCCCAGAAGAGCGTAATCCAGTGGGGTGTACCTGAACAAACAGCACATTGGTATTCCGCCGTACTGTCCCCGCTCCCCGAGAAGGGCCACTCTGTCACCTCTCCTCCGTGTGCTCCATGTGATTGGGAAACGAGTTGTAGCCGAGCAGCAGCTTCACGGCGTCCAAGTAGCCATTGTTACAGGACCAGTGCAGCGCAGTTCGCCCCTGTGTATTCAGAATATATGTGTCACATTTGTCATATATATATACTTCACATTACTATGTTAAAGAAAGGTTGTAGTGTTTTTAGCCTTCAACATACTCAAGTTTATAAAACAACAAAATCAACATCTGTATCTCTGTGTTTCCCACGGTACTTACTGAGTTTAGGCGCCATCTACTGGCTGCATAGCGCTTACACACACTAAACATGTTATTTACTCAAGGCGGAAATGCTCAGAATGAGTCTGGCGATGATTTAAGGACACAGATACCGTAAGTGACGTCAGTTATTGGAAAAAAACGTCATTCGTCGAGGGAATTCAGCAGAGAGTATTTTTGACGGTCGGAGGGGAGAGGACTTTTTAATCAGGATTCCTCAAAGTATTGTGAATTAAGCAAAATTTCGACGATAGAACAATGTTAGAACATGGTTAAAAGCTCAAAAAAGGCAATTTTGCATAATATATGTCCTTTAAAATGCATATGCTTTTCTAATCTTTACTAAGTTTGGTGGGATAGAACCTGTGGTACATAATCCTAGTTCCTAGTTTCACATCAGTCAAGAGGTAGCATCTTAGAGAAGTGTGTAGTCTAACCTGTCACATGCACTTTAAATTGCAATGTTTTGATTAGTGTGATTAATCATGATTTTTAAATTATTCAAGATGGAATTAGCAAAAATGGTGAAAACTTTAATTCACTTTCCCTCTTTCAGCTTTATGAAATCAAAGTTTCAAAATTAAAATATTATGTGGACATGACATAAAAAAAGCAAAGTGCAAGATACTTATTTTAAACTCAGTGATTCTAAGGAATAAGTTCAATATTTATTTCTATGCCACAATAATAATAAATAACACAATTCTTTTTATACAATAGAACGGATGGTTACGTTGTAACCCAGGTTCTCTGTTACCCACGCAACAGAGACCCAATCAGTGCATGGCCACCTCAGCTGCTGTGTCTTAAAGAGTATCCACATATGTTCAGTGGAGAGAATCTCGACACGAAAGAGAATGTAATTTCAACACAAAATAATAGTACTTTCTTTATGTTAATATGTGGTCTTATATTAGCTCAAGATCATTCTAAAACTTTTCAGGAAAGGTTTGTCAAGTTTTGTTATTTTTTATAGTATTGATACCAATTAATATTTGGTTTCGATACTAGTTTTGGTGTTGATTAGTACGTTTTTTAACGTGTATATTTATTCCCAATCTCATATTAACGCTTCTGAAAATATGACCACAATCATTCACTCATTAATTGATTGCGTCACTGTTTAATCTTGATCTCCTCTGTCAGATATACAGATGGATGGGTGTATTGGGCATTGAAACCTCTTTGTCTTGTATGTTTGGATCGGCGTTGTTCTCCATCAGGACGGCCATGCAGGTGATGTAGCCTCCGTAAGCGGCGCACTGCAGCGGTGTCCGGCCGGCGTGATCCTGACAACACAACACACAACTTCAGCTTTTCCTCCTAAATCACAAACCCTTGTTGTTGTGGTGGTTTTACCTGTACATTTGGACTAATACCATTCTCCATTAATATTTGGCAGATTTCAGCATTTCCACCGAGTGCAGCCCAGTGCAGAGCTGTGTGACCGTCCACATCCACCAGGTCCACACGCGCTGAGCCTGAGAGGAGAGAAACAGCCAGTGATCATTTATATCCTCAGCTGATATTACACGATAGAACATTACAGTAGATATAATAAGTGCATAAATATTGTAATAAATGCCCGCGCCCCAAAAGTCACCTTTAATGAGAGTGAGTATGACGTCCTTGTGTCCCATCTCACCGGCCCGAAACAGCGGCGTGTGCTTCATCACATCCAGTGAGTCGACCATGGCCCCCTTCTCCAGCAGCAGCTTCACGGTGCTCACATGGCCCGATAACGAGGCCGCATGCAGCGCTGTCACACACACAAACAATTACACTCACACACTAAGAGCACTTGAACTGGAACATTAATCCCCAGGATGCTCATTCTTTGCTCATTCACTCTCTTATCTTCTCTTTACTTGGAGGCTAATGCCTGGTCAATGGAGGGTTAAACAGACGGGGCATTTAACAAGCAGTATACACATGAGCCTCCGTGTGACAACCCCCATCCCACTCAGACGGGCCGGGCTGGAGTTAAGTGCATGGAAGTGATCTGTGCATTAGCTTCACTGCCCCTCACACTCACTCATTAGCATAAGTCTAGCATTGCATGTTATGCATGCATAAACAATGACTTGCCCCACCGAGCAGAGTGACTATGCCAATGAGATTATACAGCCAACACTCCCTGGGGTGAGAGGGCAGCAATAACACACATGTGCTTCTTCAGGGACTGTGCTAGAATTGAATAAGTCTATTTAAACAGCTCACACCTATTTCCTCCTCCTTCTCTCTCATCGGGGTCTGTCTCACACCTCAGGGTTAAATATGTGACATAATTTCAGGGAAATATTTATTACTTATGCAGTCCCACTTGAGCAGTGAAAGCAGATGCTTGGTGCTCACCAGTGCCTCCGTACTTATCGGCCATGTTGATGTCCAGGTGAGGCGTCAGGGCCAGCATGGTGCTGATGACATCATTACTGCCTTTCCCTGCGGCCCACATGAAGGCGGTCCGGCCCTCCAGGTCCGGCTCATCTTTAACACTTGGATGAGACAGAAACACTCCAACCGTCTCCTGCATTACAATTCAGAGTTTGTCAGTTTATGTATGTTTTTGTGTGAAAATGGGATATGAAAAGCTAATCTCACAGCGTTGTTGCTCTGTGCTCCGTAGTGCAGAGGCGTGGCCCCCTGGCTGTCCGATGGTATTGTCCCTGACGTGTTTCTCTCCAGCAGCAGATGCACAATCCTAGCGTGTCCTACAAAACAAATGTTTGCAAACAAAATACAGGACAGATCATATTATTATTATTAAGTCTAGACTGAAATAAATTCAGGAGTAAATTAACTTAACTCATAAACTGTTTAAAGGTCACATACAGGAAGTCTGTGTTTTCACTCACCGAGCAGCGCGGCCCAGTGCAGTGGAGTCCTGAAGAGGTTATCATAGGCCGTCACATTGCAGCCTTCGTACGACGTCAACACCTCGACGACAGCCTCGTTACCATCGGCAACGGCAAAGTGCAGAGGAGTCCGGCCCTCGAAGTCCTGCCAGTTCAACAGAGACTCAGTGGGAGCGGCTTCCTGCATTCACACAAACCAAACACCAAAAAAGAATAAATGCCAAGTGCAATCATTGGCAAAGATAACGCACTTTATAATTTACCAGAATACAGCGGACAGTTTGCGTTGCACTCGGCTCTTGGCTGTGTGCTGCCCAGTGCAGAGGGATCTTCCCCTCACTGTCTGGGATGCCAATGTTGGAGTCATGTTTGATCAGAAGCCGGACGTGTTCTGGACGATTGTAAAAAGCAGACCAGTGCAGTGCTGTTTGCTGTGTGAAGACAGAAGAGACACAGGAGTTATAGTTTTGTAAATATGTACAATACTGCGTCTTACTAAGCTGTTCCAGATACTGGATCTGTAAATCAGAAACCACAGTCATCTGACTCGATGGATATTGAATTATTACAAAGTAACTACTGATGTCAGATACACATCAGAGCAACAGGCCTGGAGACGTACGAGAGGGTTATCAGCACAACAGGACAAAGCCGCATATTGTTAAATCATTGCTGCTGTGTCCAAGTACCAGCGCTTTCAATGTACTCCAACTCTCAATCAGTGTCTTTTTTCAGAGAATTAATCAGACAACCATACCGTGTTGTTTCTGATTAGGAAAATCTATGAATAGAGTAATTATCCTAAAATAGTATTTGGACCTTGTTCTTGTCCTGTGTGTCCACTTCTCCTGGTCCAATATACTTGAGTAACAGAGCCAGCGCTTTAGGGGAAGGATGCCGCGTGGCCAAGTGCATCGGGGTCATCTCCTCCAGATCTTTCTGGAGCCAGTTTGCTCGTCTGGACAACAGCAGCTTCAGGAAGCGCACATTCCCCTGAAACATAAACCCACATTTCACAGTCAATTTAAGTCAAATGTGTTGCTTTAGTATGCAAAATTAGAATATTGAGTATGTCATTGACAATAATAATACAGTGTTTCCAACAGGCTTATACAACTGAGAGTTTGGAGGCACTGATGATCACTTTTTTGATATATATATTTTTTAATTTATGGAATATAAAATCACTAATGACCTCTACTGATAAAAAAGGATTAATTAAAGATTAAATATATTTATAACACTGCAAGCTTAAAGTATCATAATTTGTTTTAACTTCTTGTTCTTCAGCTTGCTTTTAGACTATGGGACAATATTTAAACCACAATAGTCTGCTCTGCTAACAGTAAAGGGGAAATACTGTTAATACGTCTATAAAAAGTGAAAAAAGTCAAAATTAACAGAAACTTGCAGTGCTTCCTTCCAAACCTGGGTATACAATGATATTTCTGTACTTTTTTTGTATAATTTTCACTATTTTTAACAAAACCTAAACATCATCCAAGACATTTTGCACACTGCTGCAGAAATACGATCTGATTTTCGCTATTTAGAGAATAAAAATAAAGATTGAGATATTCATTTGTGTCAATAACGCCCACCTCTAAGTATACGGAGCTCACATTGACCAGTTTTATCAATATTAACCTCGGAGCAGGAGCTTTGACAAAAACCCTCCCACACTCGCGGGCCTTTAGCGCTGTCTGCTCCAATCAACAGGTCATCCATCTTAGTTCCCTCTGAGGCGCGTCTCTTTAGCGTTTGTGACGAGCGGTTAAACAGTGAACAGCTGTGGTCCTGAAGTCCTCTGTTCCTCAACACATCAGCCTCATCAGCCTCGCACCAAGGACGGTCAGCTGCTGCGACAGGCTTTATTTGTGACTAAACTGGGACTAAACCAAACCAAAAGCTCTGCAAATAATCTAATTTTAATCGAGATAGAGATTCAGTCATTTTCTAATTGTCAATGTTCAGCTTAATTGAGGTCTACAGTAAATCCTTTGTCAGTAAAAGCATGTGGTTTGGACCAAGGTTCAGACTTTGGAGGGAGAAAGTAGAGATCAACCGATATGGGGTTTTTCATGTCCGATGTCGATACCAGTATTTTAGAGTGATCTCTCTAGAGTGAAAAAGCTCTGACTCTATATTTTTGGCCCAGAATGTAGGGCCAATTTCTATATTTTTCCCTAAAATGTAAGATTTGAAATGACTACAAACTCACTTACTGTCTATACATTGTACTTCTCTGCATGATTAAAGTATAATAAGGGAAAATGTCAAAAGAAATTGTTTTTAGACATCCACAATTGTTTTATTACCAATCCATAATGGAGCAGAATAGTCACATTTCGATCAGAAAAAGTTAAAAAATAGTCTTTCCTTTAGGCACTTAATTGACACAAACAAAATATCGGCCTGTGCTGGAGATTTAGCTGATACACCAAAAAGTGTAAATATCGGCCCTTTTTCTAGAAAAAAGTCGAAAATATTCAATGTTAAAAAGCACTGATTCTGAGTCTGTATTATTATATGTTTAGAAAATTAATGTTCTAGGCCATTTTATTTGTTTTTAATAAGAAAAGATTAAATAAAAGTATTCCCTCTTAATGAGCAATAAAAAGAAAAAGAAAGTAATAATTTGTTTTTTGTCGTATTGCTCAGCCCCAACTAAACCTGGACTAAACAACTGAGGATGTGTTCACATTTGCACGCACAGCACATTAAAACTGGGACGAAACTGAGACTAAACCTGGAACTATTTAGCTATAATCTGGTGCAGAACATCTCTGTTTTTATGAGCATGATGTCTCTGTACATTGTCCCTTCAGATAAAGACTAAACTAACAAAAAGAATTAAACCTACCAGGACTAGTAGGTCATCATCATAGTATCATAGTTCATATTTTGTAGGAATGTAGTTGATAAAAGAAATTCTTGATCGACTAAAGACCTGCCCTATCAACCAGTTAGTCAACCAAAAGGAAGTGTGTCAAAAGTATATCATAAAAACTACAAAAAAAGTGTCACCATGTATTTAACCCAAAGTGCATTCAAAAGACCACAACAGCACAGGGCTTCAAGCAAAAACAACTATTTATACAGAAAAGTACTAGTAAACAGTGCAATTATAATTTAGATGTATAAAAGTTAGATTCAACTCATGATTTGTTCCAAAATCTTCAGCTATCTTGCTCCATAACTTCTTGTTTTTGCTGTTTTTGACATTAAAATCTGAATAAAATAATTGGTCGACTAATAAAAATATTGGTTGACTGACATTGACTGAATAGGCCTTCAGAGAGCGGACTGCAGCCCTAATAATTTCACTGTTATTATTATTTGATTTATGTCGCATCAATCGCCAAACAATGTTCCTGTTTGTGAATTTTGGTAATTAAAACCGATTCTGATTCTAAATCTGGACTAGAACTGGATAAAACCAGGAGTGTGAGCATCCTTTGTGAAGCCTGCGCCGGACACGAGGGCCTGGCTGACACTGACACACACACACGCAGTTACACACACGCGTACACACACACCTACACACACACACACACACACACACACACACACACACTGACTGTTTTGTATATTTGCAGTGCTGTGACTGCAGTCTGATAGATCTATCTGGAGTGTGAGCATGCATCCAGACGCTGAGTGTGAGTGCGTCCTGTCCTCCCTATTCCCAGTCCAATTAGATCGGTAATCCCTGGCCTCTCTCGCCGTCTCAGCCACTTATTGATCAGATGTCAAAGAGACAGGGCTCCCCATCACTCGCATTCTCCAACACACACACGCGCTCACACACACCAGCTCTGTCACTGACTACAGCCGGTTATTATCTCCACTACCTCCTAAACTGAACAATAGGCTGCGTTCACGTGCTGCAATTTCATGAAGTCATAGTTTCAGATGGAGAGCATTGGTCTGTATAACTCTATGGGTTGTTCACTGTTTTGGCAAGAAATATCGAAACTTATGACGCACAGATGTTGAACCTATAGCATTGTTTGTTACAGTTTGGCTCCAGAAAAGTGCTATATTAATCGTATGACTCTCTGGCACCTGGTGCAGACGGCTCCTTTGATGGTGCGCTCTCAACTGGTTCATCTGTACTCAGCTTCATGTATTTCACTGTGTGTGTGTGTGTGTGTGTGTGTGTGTCAGTGTGTGTGTGTCAGTGTGTGTGTGCGCCTGTGTGTGTGTGCGCGTGTGACTGTTGGCTGTGACATAATAAGGGTTGAATGCAAGCACTACTCTAAGAAGCTGAAGTGAAAAAATACTTTCAGTTTTAAGGTCCACTAATTACACCATAAACCCAGGTCACTCCATAAAGGACTGCAGTGCTAGTTACATGATACGATAATGTTATAATGATATCCCATGGTCATCACTCGTGGTCAGAACAACCTTCTGAAAAAGAGCTTCCTGTTAGATAAAGGTTAAACATAAATAAACAATAAAATGCTTCAAATGTTAATAAGTACAGATATAATAATATCCCATAGTAGAGCAGCACAAGTTTGAGAAAAAATCAAATTCCTTTTATTTGACAAGTTTTGTGATTCTATTTTAAATGTCTTTTCACGTTTTGACCTCATCCAGGAGCGTTTACATTTGAGAGAAGTTTCAAATATGAACTACTAACTATTATAAATATCCTATGTATTTCAGAACATCGGTTTCTAAACTAGGGTGGGTTGACAAAGGTATCAAAACCAAGATAATAATCAAAACTAAAAGTAGTACTCAACAATTGATTTCAACAATTGATAATAATTTTAAAAATGTTTTTGAAATGATATCAGGACTAATTAATTAGTAATATTAAAGAAACTACAATTATTTTGTGTTTGATACAGTTTATTGTCAACATTTTTTTTTATTATCACTGTGATATCAAAATTGGTATTGGTTATTTCCTTTGTATAGAAAACTGGTTTGACATTTTAGTATTGAATCGACAACACTAGCCTTAACTACAAGGTAACATGTTTTCCCCATAGAATGACAGAATATTGTGTTTATTTGTTGTTTGCAGAGAACCTTCCACTATTTAAATAAGAAATGTAACAGGAACCTGCAGCAAACCAGTTTCTAATCTTTTGCAGTTTAAAAAATATAAATTAAAAATGCGATTGCAACCTTTGATAATTCCCCCCCATGGTGTAATGAAGCGTGAGTGAAGTACAACCAATTTACCGTTCAATTACTGCAGTAGAGCAGCCATACCTTTTGTGCGGCGAGGTGCAGAGCCGTGCGGTGGCTGTGGTCGGCCTTGTTCACAGAGGCTCCGGTCTTCAGGAGGATCTCGGCACAGTCCAGGCGGTCGGCCAGCACACAGTACATCAGAGGCGTCCGGCCAAACTGGTCCTCACGGTCCCGCAGCGAGGGCTCGGCTAAGCACAGGCAGACGGAGGAGAACACAGTCATGTCCTGCCAGAGGATCATCGAAAGAGAAAGAAATGGCCCCTCAAAGTCTATAAGTCTCCCACACAGTCAACAACCGGGACTATACATTGCAGGGCCCTCCAATTATTAATCAGATTTATAAAAGTGATTTCAATTATTACTCTATTCAGTTACAAACATGTTGAAAATACGACTTACCAACTTTTGTTCAGAGCGATATGTGCACTCGTTAATTTGATAATCGATAGTATAGCAATTATTCAATTTTTATTTATTTTTTATTTATATATTTCAATCCATTCTTCAATCCATTCAGTTCATTCTTTTTTTTTTCCTTTTTTTTTTTTTTTTTTTTACAAAATTTGACCAGATGAAGCCGAAGTGAAGATGTTTGTAGAATAAATTAACACATTTTCCGCCTCAATTTCATCAGCTAAAGGCATATTTTGAAACTCATGAGTAGGCCATCTGACGATTATTCACAGACTGAATTAGTTGACAGTTATTCCACTAATTGATCCGTTGTGATTAATCGATTAATTTAACTTCACAGCCCTAGTTCTGACACTCAAAACCTGGAGCAAAGCCACTTCTTTAATCTACAGTGGTTTGGTAAACAAAAGGGCCACAAAAATATTAGGTTGATACTATTCTCTACATGTTAATTTTGACAGTAGAAGTAATCGTTGAAATAACTGTGATTTCAATTATGAGCCAAATCATCTTGACTTTGATTTTTTCCATATTCGAGCAGCCCTCATTCATTGATATAATAAAGGTTTTTGGATTTTTGGGCAAAAAGAAAACATCTTACAGTGATTTTTCTAACAAGCACTGCAATTGTGATTTGATATTTATTTATTTTCAGTAGAATTACGTCCAAGTTCATATTTTAAACATCCGGGAGCATTGATATTTGAGATAAGACTGAAAAAGTAACTGTTCAACTAATACAAGAATCCTATTCATTTCAGAACAGATCCACATAGATTTACCAAGTTTTACACACAATAAAACAGGATATTTTGTTGATGCTTAGATAATTCCAGAGTTTTGTCAATTCCGACCATTCAAATTGTGATTTTGATTCAGTTGTGACACATCTTGATCGAAAATGACTGCATTAAGATTCCACAGAGGCAATATATTAAGAATTCCACCATCGTCCCAGCAGAAACACCGTGTTCACCGTCATGTTTGTTCAGTACCGAGTGTCGCGCACCTGTAATGAGCCTGAGCAGTGTGTTTCTGTCTCCGTTGACGGCAGCAGCGTGAACCTGAGAGCCCAAAGAGGCCGCTCCGAGGCTGCAGGCGCCCGCGGCCTAAAACACAAACGACACAACAACACACAGGATCACACACCTCGCAGGCTCTACTGTAGGCCGCTTCACACTTGTCGGGGTTTCAGTCCAGTTTAGTCCTGATAACTGATCCTGTTCTAGTCCTGATCCAGTCTTCAACAAGTCCTGGTTTAGTCCCAGTTTTGATAAGCAGGTATTTGTCACATTATCACTGAAATCTGTACACATCTGTACTGTACAAATCTGTATTTCCCATAAATAGAGGGAAAAACCATAGTATAAAAGTCTCAAACAAGGATTAATTTATTTTATCAACCTGAACTATGGCCTTTAACTTGTGATTTTCTTCAAATAACAAAGATGTAAAAAAGCTTTGAGCTCATTTACCTGTTTCGGCAGCAGAAACATGTCAGGTAAATGAGCTTTTTTACATCTGTCTTATTAGAAGAAAATCAAAGTTAATATTTAAAAGAAGACAGGATGAATTTTCCAAATATAATTGGACTATAGCCTGTATTGGCATAAAAAAACACACACTTTGTTGCTCATTGTATTGCCCTAAACATAAAAAGTGAATAAGCTGTTCAAAAAGACTGACAATATAGGCATTAAAGCTGGAACAAAAAGTTAAAAGTAAATTGTGTTTTTTCCCTCAATTCCTTCAATGAATTATAAAAGCAGCCCTTTGTGACAAAAACAGTTGGGAATTGTCTTCGGCTAAGAATCAAGTATTTTATATCCCGTCAACCTGGAAGTAAGAGCTGAAAGCAGCGCTCTGATTGGCTGCACTTGAGCAGTCCGCCACAGTTTCACCTCGACATCTGAAAAAAGCGGTTTTAATGCAGTGCACAAACCCAAAAATGAATGCTTGAATATTAATAATTCGCCACAGGGTTTATAAGAGTTAGGCAGACAGATTCAAAAACCTACAACAAAATCAAGTACACAGCTTTAAGTGACTTTTATACTCCACAAATTGTATGAGAAAAAGTATTACTATAAACGTTTGAACTAAATCTATGGGAAACAATTCACAGTCACATCATGGAGACCTTATATTGTACTGTGGGACCAAAAATCACATCCTCATGAGGTAAATTCTTCCATATTAAAACAAATACATGGTTTATAGTTAAGATGTGGATTAATTTAGGTTAACATTGTTGTTAGGGATTAGGTTAAGGTTAGGCAAGTATTAATTATGGTTAAAATTAAGATCAGTCTCCAGGAAATTAAGGTAGGAAATGTCCCCGCAAAGCAGAAAACCCCATATGATTGTAGTATTGTGTTTGTGGGTTACGCAGCCTTTAATTGAATCACAACAACAGCTGGTATTCATTATTCAGCCAATTATATGAGTATGCTGATTAATTACGCAACATTTTCCAAAAGCACTGAAAAAATCTCTAACGACTTAAATATAACACAGTACAATAGAACTAGGAGTGTCAAGATCATTAGGTTAATTGATTATTGTGATTATTCAAGCACAATGTGTGAACTAAAAAATAATAATCATTACAATTTTAGACACTAAATTTAGTCTTTTTCATTGAATATAGTAAAAGAATACTAACGTTTTTTATCTGTCTCTGTCAAATTAACAGATTTGTTTGGTCATTCAGACTGGTCACAACAAATCTGGTCACAAACTTGTAGAACAGTAATATTTTAGTCAACAAGAATGACAGAAAATTAAAGATTTCACTGTTGTTTGGTCTCAGTAATCGTGAATAATCGTTAAATCTGTGGTGTTTTTTACTCACAATAATCGTAACACTAAATTTTGATAACTTGACATCCCTAAATAGAAGAGAAGTGACAGTCGGGAGTGTGTGCCCCTGCTGCTGAGGTGTTAAATCTCTTCCTGGCCCCACTTAACCAGAGCGCAGAGAAAGCTGGGTAATCTGCAGACAGGAAGCAGCTGGGGAGGGGAGGCCCTGTGTGAGCATGTACGAAGGGGGTCCCTCTTCATGTCTTATTCATGTCTCATTAATAGTGCAGAGAGCCGGCTGTGTGTATGTGTGTGTTAAAGGATGTGGGACAAGCCCTGCGGGGCAAAACACAGAAATCAATTATTGCCCCTAAACACACAAATGCTACAGGCACAAAGTCATGGTCGCCCAATCTCAAATATCTCTGAGATGTTTTTATTAACTCCTGTGTTTGGGCTGGGCGACATTACAAAACAAAATAGCACTTTTTTCCCCCTCATTAACTGATTGCTCACAATTTTTGATAAACTGCATTGGGTCGTATTATAAACAAATATAAATGTATCAAAAACAAGGCACTCTGACCTCAATAAAAGTTCTTTATAAGGCAATAGGGACATGCCGGTGCCTTTTTGACCACAAAGAGGTCTTCTTCAGGGCAAATTTAAAAAATGTCTTTTAATATTTATCTCCTGAACATAAACAATACAGTAAGGCTGTACTCAAAATATCTACATGGATCTATATTGTTACAGATGTGTATTGATACAGAGAGGCGTATTGTGATACTTAAATTCATTATACATTTCCAAGTTACAAATGTATAAACCTGCTGCTGAGCTAAAAGGATGACTAACTGATAGGAAAATTATATTCTAATATCAAGGACATTCTATATAATGTACTATACAATATACTATTTTAGTAAACTTTTAACACTGGATAAAGGATATTTATGTAATAGGACAGTGTTTTTCAACCTTTCATGAGTGAGGGCACAGTATTTTGGTTGAAAATATACCACGACATAAAAAAAAAAAGTGGTATGTAATGTGGCTGTGCCACAATGTCGTTCTTTACATTTGACAATTGTGATGGGTTTGCATTTGTTTTTGGCACCGACATCTTCTCAGGACACTTCAATAAGGTTAATTAATTAATTAAATCTATGTGTGAATTTAAATTGGACATTTTTTTCAAGGAACACCTGACAATACCTCGAGGCAAGGTGGTGTTTCTCGCACACAGGTTGAAAATCAATGTAGGAAAGGTAGAGGACATGTTTTGTGTCAAGCTCCTAGTAAAATCGTGCGAGGCAATACCCAGTTCTACAATACAGACTTTTAATCATTGCTATTTTACACAAAAAATAGTCACATTTCTTCCACCAAAGTCTGAATTCGGCTTGAAACCATATGCTTTACTGACAGAGGATTGGCTGTGGACCTCTCGATTAAAAAGATCCAAGCATTGTATCACTGACGATTAAAAGTGACTGAATATTGATCTTGATTAAAACTGCCCGGCCCTATAAAACACAGCTGTAATGTTACGTGAAAAACCAGTAGAAACAGATAAACATACATTGAAACTGGCATGCGTCCCTCGTTCTCCTCTGAGCTTCCTCCTGCATCACTCATAAACACCGCTCCTGCCGACACTGCGTGCAGAATTGCAATTACTGATCATCCTCACCGCTTTCTCACGCTCTGCCAAGAAGTGGTGGAGATTTAATGCAGGTTAGTTTGTTCATTTACACTAAGTAGGTCTTCGTGCAGATAGGAGTCGGTAGGAGGCTGTAGGTGCAGTGTAATAGGTGTGCAGTGTGTGTTGGGCACATGTGCCACGTCATGGGAAGTGATGTTCCGTGAGAGAGACTTTTTACAGGGGCTTTACCAAAATCAGCCACAAACATCTCTAATTTACGCTCATTACTCAGTTAGTAACACACTGTCTACATAATAATATCTAACACATGCAGAATTAAACAGATGCCATAAAATGAGGATCCTTGTGTCTTACATGTGGCAAAAGTTTGGACAGAACTCGGTTGAGATTTGGTGAACCTTTTTGTTATTTGTTTTCCCTTTCTATTTCAAAGTCCCCAGCTGCTACAATAAAAAATGAATTGATTTCTGAATAATTTTAGATGCAAAAAATGTGTATTTTGTCCAAATGCTGAGATGAAGGACTCATGTCGATACCTCAATTGATGTAAGGGACATTCATATCAACAAGAGAAAGCAATTAGAGTTGCACGAGGACCTGAGTGTTTTGGAAACACCTACAGCGCATCCAAATTTGGCTAAAAAGCCTTTTGAGAAGCAGTGTCTGAAAACAAACAAAGGAGGGAGTAAAAAACAATGCCAGGCCCCGTCGAGAGGTTTGGAGTGGTCTCATTTAGCCATTCATACGTGTTCCTCAGGGAGCACTCCACTTGTTAATATGAAGACAATAACTCAGAGTAAACTATTGATCACGGGCTGAGGTCCAGACCAAGTGATTGTGCATCTGTATAAGTATTGATCCATGCTGATGCTGACATTATTTGGTATTTTTTCATATTCTGTCTCATATAAGCACAGTTACTTTAACAAAGACCCCTCCAAAAAACCTTTTAGCAACACGACAGGAGAACCAGGCAACGTAAAGACCAGCAGTTTGCACTGACGCTGGTGAGACAGACTGGGAAAGTTACAACAAGGCTGTCAGGTCCACAGATAAATGTGAACTAAATTTGAGTGTATGCAAATAATAATTATAAACTAATGTGATAGGTCTAAAATGATCAGTTTCTGTGTTTTGAATGGCAGCTATAAAGCAAGTGGTGAAAAGAACATCCACCCGTGGGGAAGTCTGATCTGTAAAGCCCTATTTCTTGGGGACTTCCTGGTTCCCCACAGACCAATGAAGGCGCTCCCTCGGCTGGGGCTGAGCCCTGGGGCACAGCAGGGCCAATCAGCGTGTGGCCAAAAGGCTGAGTGACACCAAGATCGGCTCATTTACATCATTACCACAATGCATCTTGACAAATGAGCCCCCAGGGCGAGAGCAAATCACCTGGGAAAGTAATGCAATTAGGCGGGACCAGAGCTGTCAATCCAGCAGCTACAGGGGTCAGGCCTGTGGCTAAAGCTCTGCTCATTTCCTGTCGTTCACAGCCACTTTGAGACTCATATCTGGAGCTACAGAGGGATCACAGTCACATCAGTGGAGCAGATAGCTGAGGGTTTGTTCAGAGGGGGCAGACTGAGGCTGCTATCTACCTCCTGGGGGCGATAGAGAGGGCTGCTGTGTGTCTGCTTAAGGGACAGAGAGACTGACTGCAGCTCTCTGAGGACTCTCACCTGGTCCTTAGCGCACACAAAACCACATACATCTGTGTGTGTTTACATTTGCAGCATTTTGACCCACCGGGACTCTGGGCTGTTTATGTTTGCGCTATGCGCTCCGAGTTAAGATGCAGCAACAAAATGGGAAGCGGGTGTAGCCACAGGGAGCGAAAAGTGGTGGAGAATAGCTTAGTATTTGAGTGGCATGTAAGTGAGCGCTGCTGGTAATGAGGCTTATCTTAGTCCCATTAGGTGTGGTGATATCATACCGGTGCACTCCGCTGAGTCGATAGGTTCTGCCCAGCGTGGAGTTAATGTCTGTGTGTGGTATAGGCCGGTCGATGCAGCTGTGACTGGCAGATGTTCAGGCCATGTATATTAATTAAAGAGCCAGAAAGTACCTTGGCCATTTTCTTGATAGATACTGGGGAGTCCAAATTATGACCCAAGGGCTAAATGTGGCTCTTAGACCACTTTTATATTGCACCAAAATAGCATCATACTTTTCCCTGCAAGTTCAAATCCATCATATAGTAACAGTAACAAACAAACAAATATCAATAACAAACAATTTGTCATCATCTACACCAGCATAAAGGTCCATACATATTTTGTTCACATTTATTCTATCAATATTCTTTTCTTTTCTTTTTAAAAACAAAGAATAAAGAAACAGGACCAGAGAGCCAAAGACAAAATAAAAAATGAGATAAAGCCAAACGTTTGATAAAATGAAGCGCGAAATAAAGTACATTTACAGCACATTCACCCCTACATACAAGTCCCACCTTATTCTATCAATATTCAAATTGATTTTCTAATTGTAAAGATTATTTTTATTGTATTGTTGAGCAACTATATGACCAAGTAATTTCCCTTGTAAAGCAATAAAGTTTGTCTAAGTTTGTCAACACCCATTCTAATGATTCACAGGCTTCATTTACCTTATTTGACTTTCTCTGACAATGAGCCAAGATATATCACCATTATACCTCCACTTAGGAAAAGTCTGGACACCCCTGGACTATGGCAGAACAAAAGTATAACCAGGAAGACTGAGAAACCAAGAAACCAGACATTGCCCGATAACAGAGATGGAGATAGAGAAGCGTTTTGTGTCATCCCATTATATCGCTAATGAGCCGGCCTCGGGGGGGAGAGCAATAAGACGGCAACAGAGACCGCACAAGGCCCAGGCGAAGGAGAAGGCCTGAGAGTGGGTGAGGTTTCGGGAGAGAGAAAGCAAGGAGAAAGTAGAGAGAGAAACGCAGATCAGCTTGGGGAGTTTTTCTTCCTCCCGACCTCCACCCCCTCAACGTCTAATTGGACTAAAACTGTGATCTAATTAAATGTCCAATTAAAGTGCAGAGAGCAATGTGCCCAGTGGCGGATCAGAGTACAGGGACATAATCAGCGAGAAAAACAAACAAAAAATCAATAGCAGCGATGCAAAATGGATAAAGACACAGAAAAGGGAGGTGAGGGCAAAGCAGGTAAAGACAAGACAGATGAAATAATATTAGATTACTAGAGTAAAGGTACAAGCTGAACATACATGAAGAAAAGCTGAATGAAATCAACAGTGTAAATTACACACAGTACAAGGAAACATCTATTAACATCTAATAAACACCAATCAATAAATGTGTACCTAAATTACATTCTTCTAAACAAATGACCGATGCTAAGGTTTAGGGGGGTCGTGCTTAGAGTGTTCAACCAGTTCATACTGCCGTTCTATGCTCAGATAAGACACTGCAGCAAACTGTCTATAATCTGGTGGTGGTCAGAGGGGCTGATGGTCAACCCAAGAGCACATGTAAAGTATAAATGAAAAAATAAACATAAAACATAAAGCATCTGGAAACGCTACATAAGAACAATGCATTATTATGTCATTATTAGTATTTTTAGTATGTAACAAAACCTAAAAAAAATGTTTAGATGTCATATATTTCTTATACATAAATTGTGGTCCCAAAAACAAGATTTAAAACTCTGAGAAAACTGTCTTTTAAGGCTATGGCAGCTGAAGACACTTTTGTTTAGAAAAGCTTTTGGTTGACTGGGTCTTAATATATTTTTTCCTATTTTACTCAATATTTTAAAATTGTAATCTTGTTGTTGCTGTAATTTGTTGAGTTATTCGATTATCATTGTCATTTAATGGGCTTGAATTGCCCATTGGGGACAAATAAAGTTATATTGATTGATTGTGCCCGCTCACTGTAAAGCACTTTGCTATTTTCATTTGTGAAAAGTGCTATATAAATAAGGTTTACTTACTTGCTTGTCCTTAATTACAGTGGCAGTGTTGCATGCATGTGTATTTGTGTGGTTATGGGGTTTTAGTTTCAACTAAAAACTCCACCAGACTCTTCTAAAACTGAGACAGAAGGAGTGGAGAGAAAATCTTCCTCTGACTCCATCTGTGAATTGCTTGCACACTGTGAACCCCTATAGACAGCTTTAGCCCATCAAATATTAATGCTGGGATTCAATTCAACATTTTTCCCTAATCTCCTTAACAATTAGGTGTCTAAAGCTCACACATATACAATTGTGTGTGAGTCTCAGAGGTATTAGACTCCCGAGACTCCAATAAAGCCGTCATTGTATATAACAGCTTGTCTATTGACTCTTGAAAACTTTGCTTTATAGTTCAAGACGCAAAGGCAGAGTTGCATGTGCTTGTGTGAGTGCCAGATTCTTACCATAGCTGCATTTGGGGTGTGACTTAAGCAGATGTTCCCCAGCTCAGCGCATCATTCCTGGGTGTTGTTTCAGATCCAGATCCCCAACCTGTCTGATCCTGGTTCCTGATGAGACAGAGAAGAGGATCACTCTCACACTGCGGCCATCTCCACCTGTTCACACGAATATCTGCCAGGTTAACGGTGACACTTCTGCTATCGTAAACAATAGATGATCAACATGCCAGCCAGCCCATATAATCTGCATGAAGAAAGTAGTTTTTGGTTAAGATTAGATTGCATTATTTTCAATAGGATATCTTTTCCATAATATGACGTTGCTAACATAAAGAAACAACAAAATAAAGCACTTTTTTTCTTTACAAATGCAATCAAACATGTTTTCCTCAGTATTAAAACAAAATAACACAGGTTAAATGTGTATTAAAGTATGTTCTAAAGACTGTATTTTCCATAATTGGTCATTGTCAACATAAACTAAACATCAAAATAAAGCCGTTTGGGCTTTATGCGTGTTTGGTGCATGATTTCCAATGTAATAAAACAAAACACACAGACTAGATTTGTTGAACCAGTCCTTACTGCAAAATTAGGAAAAAGGTGATGCAACTCCATCTTTTTACATGCAATCGCACATGAAAGTTTTGAAAATAGAAACTAAACCTTCACATTTCTATCGTGTCCATGATGTAGTTACCATATTTAGTTGATGTTGACTCTTTCTTTAAAGTTCTTCAGTCAAAGTTTTCTTCAAGAGTACCGTTTACTGGCGACCAAATAAAAACACTACATCTCCCGTGAGTTTTAGAGATGTGTGTTTACAACCACCATGTTTGTAGTTTATATGACAACTTTCGACAGGAATTTACCACGTTTACGAACTGCATTACCCAAGATGCAGCGCAAATTTAAGGAAGTACCGGTGTGACTTCCGTGGTTACCGTGAGAGTTGCTCGCCGTCGGTTTCCTGCAGCAGAGTGAAGAGCGGCGACGACACTGGAGAGGCAAAAAAAACCTCATCAACATCACACTATTTCACCGTGTACAATGAAACTACTTTCAAAATCTCCCTCTCTAGATGTCCGCTTCATTCCGGTGGTTTTGCTGGTGAGTATAATACGTGGAAAATGTCCTTTTATTTGATTAGAGCAGGCTAGCTTTACCACGGCTACAAGCTAATCGATTTGAATATTCAGGTGTGACTGTGTCTGTTATGTGTTATATTATCCTAAAATCAATGAAAATAATGCAATCTAGCATCAGATCTTGAAGTCGTGTCTTTTTGATATGGCTTAGCAGAACATTTTCATCGTTTTGAAACGTGCAACAGCAATGTCAACTTACCCGGTTGAGCATTGAACAACTTGAACATTGAACATTGAACATTGAACAACAACAATGCACTTATGTGATGGCAAAACTTCTGTAATGCTTGATATTGTAAGCCCACACTTATGTAGATTTGATAAGAAAGTTGAGTATCTTGTTTATTGTTCACTTAATTGCAGCTCTAGCGACACGTGTGATATCTGTCGTGTTTGTCCATGAAGTGTTCATTGTTTGGATGATTTGATGTAATTCTTTGGGTTTCGTTGTGGTAATTGTTCCTCAGACAAACGGATTTATAATTTTTAGGGATTTTTTTTTTTGCTTCTGGCTGATGCTTGGTGGTTGGCGAATTCCTCTGTTGTGGCTCATTCTGATTGGCTGAAAACCCGGAACTGTGCAGAGCGCAGCTGCCCTGGTGATCTTAGCTTTAGAGTGAGAACTTTTATACTATAATTGTCTTGAAGAGAAAGAAAAAACAACAACTTTATTTTTCATTACTTGTCAAATTCAAACTAGATCATGCTCAGTAACTGATACACTGTAATAACATTATCAATATTTACTTGATTGAGTGTTTGTCATAGTTTAAATTCCAGACATATTTTGTTGAAGCGAAATTTATAGTTCTAGAATGCACACAGTGTGATTAGATTTGTTGTGTATTATTTGTTTAAGCGTCTGGAGTAGTTTTTGCACTTACAAACATCCTGGTTTCCGAGGATGTTGAGTCATCATAAATGTACCTGCTGAGAAGATGAGTCTCTTGCTTATGTTTCTTGTAGTTTTGTTATCATTATCACAATGCAACTGGTTTAGGTTAGCATTTTTTTGGAATGTTCACAGTTAATGAAAACACAAAGTCGGGTTTGTGGAGAAACAAGCTGCCTCAAAGCAAGTTTGCATGTTATTCAAGGTTTTGCAGTGTAATAAAAACATCTGTAATGGAGTGAATGCCTATTTTTTGGCTAAAATCAGACACAGTGGGGCTTTAACCAACATTAATTAAAGCATTGTAAATACAATCTTGCTCAAAACCAGTTTGGGGGGAATTGTGTCTTGTTGAGTAAACACTAAAACCTGCATACAACATTACAATGTCTGGTTTACAGTTTTACAAAAAATAACTGACTTCAAAAGCTTTTTTTCCTCCCACCATCCAGATGATCAGTTTCTGGGGGTTTGGCTACAAAAAATTAATATATCAGTTAGGGGATACTATTATACTTAGACTGAACTTACTAACAAGCTTCTGTGATATAATTTGTTTTCTTGCATTTGTTTTCATCACTCGTAGGTAATGGGCCTCTCTACTCCTGGTCAGGCAGAAATTACCAGCCTGGATTCAGGCAATATCGACGATGTTCTAAGTAAGACCTTTTTTTATCACTAATGCCGTTTCTGACTCACTTTTGTGCAGTGTAGTTTTTCCTCGCTTAGAAACATTTTCTCCCCACAGTGCAGATGTAAAGATAAAATTGATAAGCAACGGCCTTAAAGTAGTTACAAAATTGTTGCATAACCACTTTTGAATGCACATTTTTAACATAGTTTGGCTGCTGTTATTAACATCTTAAATTAACTGAATGAGCATTTGTTCTTTTAAGTCCGGTTTTGTTTTTTCAGGTTGCATATATTTTAATTAACTGAATAATTACTGCCAGGAGGAAAATGCATCTCAGCCTCTGTTTATGTATTGACCCTGTGTTTCCTTGCAGATAATGCTGGGGTGGCATTAGTGAATTTTTATGCAGACTGGTAAGTGTAGCTCTAACAGCCGTTAGGCACATTTATCTTTTGTTAACAGTTTAATGATTTAGTTCAGTGTGATGATTTTGAATAGCATGATTACTGTAACTGTACTTTACTAGCATTTTTGAATTAGAATGCATTAGAGATGTTGTTTTTTCATGCTGCAAGCAAAAGCCAGCACCTGATGGTCTATGCACACTGTTTTGTGGCCTGGTACATTTGACTATGGCACATAAAGATACAATGATTATTTAACTCTTACTGTTTTGTTTATGCAACTTCTCTTTATCCATGGCCTTTTCCTGCCAGTACAGTGCACCCCTCTGCATGGAAAAAATGTCCTCCCTAGAGAGTCATGCAATTGATTAGAGCTGCAGCATTTTCAACGTCATTTTCAAATCGAAGAATTTTGCTGTGGGTAATGGTTTAGTCATTAGATCATAAAAGGTCAATGAATTTGAGGTTTTTACTTAAATTCCAAATGAAACTCAAGTGTTGTTGCTTGAGGACATCTTGATTGCGTACACAAAAATGTTTTTCCCATTAAAAACACTAAATATTTCAACATTTCCAGTATAATTTTTATTAAATTCCTGCTTTGTCTCAGTCATTAAACGTCTTCTCTCAGCTCATGGCGTGTTGTCCCGATAAGATCATTTTACAGCTAAATTAGTTGACACAAGAAAGTCAAGTCATGTCCTGTTACAAAGACTTATAACAGGAAACCAGATAATTTTTAAAGAGTCCATTAAGGCCCTGTTTTAATATAGATATCAAATACAACAATGTAGCCCCATTCAGACCGTCAAGTGTTACTGGTCACACAGTCAGGTCATTGTCTTTAGAAACTTGACTGAAGACATAAAAAAATCCTTCAATTGCACAAGGCCATTAACAATTGACTTTACTATTTCACAGGTGTCGATTCAGTCAAATGCTTCATCCAATATTTGAGGAGGCGTCGAACATCGTGCGTGAAGAGTTTCCAGACACTAAGCAGGTCGTGTTCGCACGCGTCGACTGTGACCAGCACTGTAAGTACAACTGTGTCGTTTTGTGATATTTGTTAAGATTAGATATCGAGCACAGAGCTGCAAGAGCATTTTTAGACCACACAATTCGCCCAAAAAAGGAAGAAAGGTTACAAAAAATCTTTCATGAAGGTTAATTCAGTTTACCATTACAAACTGTTAAGTAACATTTCTTTTTAGTCAGACAGTAGTGTTTGTTTACTGCTTTACATGCCTTTCTCACGTCACCTTCACGTTTCTGAGGAAAACTACAGGGAGTAGCTGTAACATGTAAAGCAGCTGAACAAAACTGTCTTGTCCGGTTAAAAGGAACTGTTAACTAACAGTTATAAGTAGTTAAAAAGTTTATAAAATTAAGTAATTATCTAACCCTCTTGCTATCTGGTAAAATGCTTATTGTGGTTCAGTGGTTTTCCGTTTACTGCAAACTCTAAGCTCATATTTGTAGTTTACTTTTTTGCTCTGAGTGAAGGGTGGATTTTAGCTTCAACCAGTGATCTGCAAACTCAATGAAAGTAATTGCCTTATGTGTCACTGTTATCAGAATCAGAATAGGTTTATTGCCTTTGTCAGTGATCAATATTCACAAACATGGGAACTTGCTTCGGCATGAAGTGCAGCATAAAACAATGACTAAATATTGGCAAAATATATAAAAAAGGGCATGCATAAAATAAAATGGAATAGACATGGACAATATATAGAAATGCACAGTTGGACAGACAGTAGTGCAAATAGATAGCTGCTTTATAATATTATTGTTGTATTATTATAAAGCTACCAAATCAACAAAAATTGTGCAAAAAAGAAAAGTAAATTCTGATTTTATTGGAGCTGATCACAATTAGGAAAAAATATCTAACTGTAAATTTTCTAACAAGTATTGCGGTTGTGGTTAGAGTTTCGATTTAGTTTGAACAGAATCTTATTAAAAGTCCATTTACAACATTCTGATTCTGAAATAGGTCTCTGACAACAGTGCTGTGACTAACTATATTTTAGTAGTCGACTAGTCAGCAATTACTATTATTTTGGATTAACCGACTAGTCAAACGATTATTTCTGGATATTTTTACTTTTTAAATACTTTATCAGCCAAATAAAGGTTGAAAGCTTCTAGATAGAGAATATATATGACTAAAGTGTATTACTTCTGAAAATCAGCTATTGTTTATTCTGTTTTTAACATTTTGATTTCATAATGCTGCTGTCTGCGTACAAACAGTCTTTTAACCTGTGTTTTAGAGTCTGTATTGTCCACTTAACGATTACAATTATCAATTATTATAGTCATGATTAGTCAATCATTGCAGCCCTAAATGACAAACTATTAAAAGATTCCCATGGATTTTAAAACATGTTTGTCCAGACCAGGTGTGGCAGATTTTATGCAGAACAAAACAGGATATTTTGTCATTTGTGGAAGGAATCATTGGCCTTAAAAAACTGCAGTCTTTGCGATTTGCTAATTGCGTCCATTGCATTTCTGATTTCAGTTCAGCCGCGATTAATCTTGCAGCCCTTCTATCACTTACCCCTCGTTAACACCACTTTGTTATCTTGACTTTCAAACAAACTGCCCTGGCTCCATACGTCCCAGAGGCGGTGCGTCCTCCACACGCCGGGACCTATTGCAGCACGTATGTACACATAAGATGACCAGCACACCAAAGCGCGCACGCATAAACCGGCCGCCTCCGCCTTTTGAGATAAAGCAAATTAAAGGGAATTATTGATGACCTGCAAAGTGTTTGAAGACTAATGACAAAACTGCTGCTTCCTGTGAAGACCGGGGGCTTAGAGACTCCCCGCGGAGAGATTGACACCTGCCACAGACACACAAACGCGACGCTTCACTGTGTGCGGACAGAATATTTACTCGTGGCGGGGGGTGGCTTTAATGTGGGAGATCAGAGCCCGGCGCCGACTGAAGCTTCTGTCTTCAGTCCTGGGTTTAACCAGCGTTTGTGTCACTGGGCCTCATCCACCCGTCCCCCATGTGTTTTACTTTGCCCCGAAAGCCGACCTCTTCATCAATTGACTCCTGCGTCTTTGCTCAAATCTCACCTCAGGCTCTGCTCCTCACTGCGCGTTTGGAGTTTGAGGCGGCAATGTATGGTTTATATAGTGTCGAAATAGTTTGTGATTTGCAAAATTTGAGTAAAGACTGTGTCACTAATAGAGCGGGGCAATATATAGAAACAATGTTGATAACGTGCAATGTTGATTATGACACTAAAGGTACTCCATCTGACAGAAACTACAGTCACTTTTTTGAGCTTTTAACCATGTTCCGTCATCAAAAAGTTGCATTTAGCTTCATTCATGCTATTTTGAGGAATGCTGGAAAATCCCCTCCCTCTGACCGTTAAAAACTCTCCCTGCTGAACTCCCTCGATCAGTGAGGTTTTTTCCGATTTTACACGCCACTCATCTGAGAATCTTCTGCTGTTTTAAGTCCTTAAATCATCTCAGACTCGCTCTGAGCATTTCTGCCTCTAAACATGATAACTGCTAGTGCTAGCTTTTACCCATGATTTTTCTAATTCAACTTTTTTGGTCTTGCTTTGGTGTCTGTCAAAGTTTTATTATAAATTATGTTCATTTTTTTCCTTCAGCTATATTTTTACGATACAATAACATTTAGTATTGAGTATGACAGATGATCATTATCACAATGATAAACACTGTTATAGAATATCAGTTTGTTTTTGTCTAAAACAATATAAAAAAAAACTATTAGAAATTAGGAAAAAACTAGGGCCATAATGTCTTGGTTGACCAAAACTTGTATTAAAATGCCTCATATGTGACAACAGTAGAAAGAAGGAGGCTTGGAGCGAGTTTCTTGAAGGTTTTGATGTGATATCTCACTTATAAATACACTGTTTCCAAGTACCTTTCTTTATAAACAGTTGTTTTTTCATGAACTCCTGTGCAGTCGTGATATTTTGAGTGAAGTTTGGGTTAGATACATGGAGATACTTGATAGTTTTGATCTTTGGTCACACCCCCTTTGAATCGACTAATCTGCTGATAAGAACGTGTCTTTAATAGATCAAGAATTTCTTTAGTCGACTACAGCCCAACAACAAATATTGTAGAATTTTAATCACAAATGCTAAATTTAAGGTGCATTATGCCACTTTTGATTTATCTAATGTCATGTTTTCTCAAAATATTTTATTATCTTGCCTCAGTGGAGTTTTATTTTGTAAAAAACCTGCTGACCATGTAGTTTAGTAGTTCATATTTCAGTTCTCAAGTGTAAAACCTTTTGATGGTGTTTGAAATGCTTTAAATGCTATATCCTCAATTACTCTAAAACCGATATTACTAATTGCATTAAATATTCAGTAATTGTCTGTAAAGTGACATTGTGTAAGTAACAGAGACTCTTCCTCTCGTAGCCGACATAGCCCAGCGATACCGCATCACCAAATACCCCACTCTGAAGCTGTTCCGGAACGGGATGATGATGAAACGCGAGTACAGGGGGCAGAGATCTGTGACCGCCATCGCAGACTTCATCCGGACGCAGCAGGTCGACCCGGTCAAAGAGGCCCAGACCCCGGCCGAGCTCGTCTCTGTGGACGTGAGTGCAGCGTTTACCGGCACCTGGGGAAGTTCATGTTCACTTATTTCTAACTGTTGTATTTTCTCTGACAGAGGAGCAAGAGGAACATCATTGGATATTTTGAAAAGAAGGATTCAGACAACTATCGCACGTATGAGAAGGTGGCCAACATCCTGCGGGACGACTGCACGTTCCTGGCTGCTTTTGGGTGAGCGCAATAAACTGAAGAGCATCCCTTTATATATACGACTTAACTATTACATTTTTGTGGATATATTTAAACTGTTTGAGCTGCTAATGGTTGGATTTTATGCTCTGGTCTGGTCTGGTTTTATGGTATTGTAGATAAAAGGTCCAAGATTTTGTTAAATCGTTTCAAAGTTCACAAATGAACTTCATAAACTTCATAAAATAACATAATAACAACATAATTACAAAGTATTTATTTGGGATTTAATATAATGATGATGTATTTCATGACAATTAGCTTATTTTGCTTTTCCGTTTCCATTTTAACTCACTGGTTTGTTTAATACGACACATTTGCCACACGGAGACTTTGACAGCTTAGAAAAATATTGATGCTAAATATCATTTTTCAACATCAAACTGATATCATTATCGGCATCAATTAATATTCTCCGTCCCAGGTTTAAAGGACACAAATGCCAAATTGACTTTTTTGAACATTTAACATGTTATAACATTGTTCCCTCAACAAAAATACTCCTGGAGTTGTATTTAACTTTTTTTAAATTTAGCTTTTATGAGGTCATCTTCTCTGCTCCTTCTCTAAGCCTCACAAAAACACACTGTTTTACACACTTTTGTGACTCCTGCACTGTTTCCATAAATCATCTGTGGACTGGTTTTGAGCATTTCTGACATCAAATTCCGTGGTTTACAAGCATGCATTGTCATGTCGGGGCGGAGCCAGCTTTTGTTTATTTCCCCGTGTTAATTCCCTCTGCTGCCAGGAGATGGAGTTCTAACACCAATCCTGATGAGGGAACGCCCGACAGCTAGAAAGTCATGTGTGGTTTTCAATGTATACATTATTTTAAGCTATAAAACATGAGATGCCAAAGAGCATGTTTAAAAGCCAATGACTAAACAAATGAGTAATATTTGCCCTTTAAGCCTTTGATGGTGCTTAAGAAATTAACAGATTAGTCATAAACATGACTGGAAGGTTTTCCATCAAAACTAAAGTTAACACGTCTGCCTGCCCCACCTTTAGCTCTGTGTCCGAGCACGAGCGCTTCAGTGGGGACAACATCATCTACAAACCCCCCGGAGAGAGCGCCCCCGACATGGTGTACCTCGGCTCGCTCACAAACTTTGACCTGGCCTACGCCTGGACCCAGGACAAGTGTGTGCCTCTGGTCCGAGAGATCACCTTTGAGAACGGAGAGGTGCGTACGGGACAATTATCACTCCGATCAGTTAGAAGAAGAAGATGTAAAGGGCTGGGTTCATGTGCTAGAATTAGCTTAACAATTGTCAAAAGACAGGTATTTTGTCATGGTTTATGGCCAAGATCTGTGTACAATTTGGGCCAATCCACATGAAACAAAAACTGACACAACATTTCTTTGTCAGCATAATTACGTGAAAGTGACATTTATTTCACTCTAGCTTCAAAAAGTTGTGTTTTTTGTGAAATAAAAGACTTTTTAAATCACAGGTTTAAAGGGGCTGTTTTTACGCAGGGGCTGATTTTTACTATTTTGAAACGTGAAACTAGAACTAGTTCATTTTAAACTCTTTACACCAATCACATGTATCGCTCACTTTCCGAATGCAGTCCCAGCTTCCTAAATATTCACCACGAGGAGTTTATGAGTCTCTGAGCGTCATGTACCGCGTCACGGCAAAGCTAACAAACATTAGCATGCTAATGACACACTTCCTTCTCCTCGTAGAATAAAACTCTATTCACCTTATTCTGGAAGTTGTCATGGACGGACGCCACCATCTTTTTTACGTTGTATTAGTTTACACAGGCCAGACGAGCTCAACAGAAAATAAGTTCTACACGGACCGCCCAGGAAATCGGTGCATTGTGACTTCACGTTGAACATTTTACACAAATCAGTCAACTTTATGTATTATTTTAGTGGCGAGACCTCTCCTTTGTTTTCCACTTGCGTGAACGTAGTTTGCGCCAAGCAGAACTATCTTTACACGTGAATTGCGGATCTGTGGCAAAAAGAGGCAGAAGTGGGCGGGGCGGAATAAGGTGTATAAATGGATGCAGAGAAGGCGCTTTGGTCTCATTTTCACCTGAATAGATGCTTGTACAATACAGACAGACAACACAGATTTTACTTCATTACATCCAAAAAAATCGTGAACATGCCCTAGTTCTGTTTTCCACCTTTCATTACAGTAAAAATCAGGTACAGTGCCTTTAATAATACGACAAGTTTGTGGAGCCAGTTGCTAACAAATAATAATAGAGTCTGTGGTTTTCTGTTTGCACATTTTGTTCAGACCCCTGGCTTTTACAGTACAAATTCCATAACATTACCAATAAATAATAGCTTAAGGAGTTTAACGTTTGTCAGTTCATTAGTAATTGTCGTTTCAATTGTACTATTGTCCATAATCGAGCAGCCCGAGGTGCGTGTCCTACTTTCTATACATGGCCGACTGCCAGCGTGATCATAATTTATTGCTGTTTGTAGTAAAATGATGAAATATAGATGTGCATACAGTACATACAGTGTGCGGAGACGGAGCAGGCGCCATCTGGCTCCAACTCTGACGTCCAAATCTGTTTTATGCATTGACCAGGAGCTGACTGAAGAAGGCCTGCCGTTCCTCATCCTTTTCCACGTCAAAGAGGACACCGATAGCTTAGAAAAGTTCCAACATGAAGTAGCACGACAGCTTATTAGTGAGAAAGGTGAGCAAGAAGCATCTCAACTTGTGTAAGACATTATACTATTATATTTTAGGGCTGAAACTCATGATTATTTTGAAGGTCAGACAGTTACTTTTATTGTACACTGAGACTTTATCAACCAAATAAAGGTTGAAACATGGTGAATGTGTGGATAGACACAATTCACAGTGTATTATTGATAAAAAATATATATTTCTTAACATTTTATCCAATTCCTTCCTCCCCTCCTATCCTTTTCGTGTGCGTTTTAGAGTCCTTATACTCCAGATAACAATTAACAAAAACAGATAACAATTACAGTTATCAAAATAAGACTACAAATATTTGTTGACTAATCATTATCAATGGTCAATTAATCGTTGTATCCCTACTTTATATTTTCTCATTTTGTTCTAAACTGCCCACTGTTTAATATTTGGGTTGAAGGTGGCAAAAAGTGTTGAATATATTGTGTAGCCTAGTATTATATTATATTTAATTCCTGGGCCTGTTCTCTTAATACAAAACTTGGCACAAAGATCAATGCCTTCGTCAGCGCAAATGAGCTACGGTGAATTTACTTTTTCACTTCAAAATGTGGCTTTATTCAACCACAAAGATTTTATGTTATCAGTTGAAAGAACTTTAATCTCTGTGTCAAGTTTGTGCCTGACACAAATATGGTTAAATTGTGTATTTGTTGGCCTGGCACAATAATTACTGTATCAAGTATTCAAGAAATGAGAGATGTTTATCGTGGTACATTTTCTTTGAAATGGTAGGGATTTTTTTTTTTCTTTTTTCTCGGTCATTTTAGTTGTTTGAGGGATGAATCAGTTACACATGACTAATTATAGGCTCCAACTACTTAAGTGTTTCATTCTGCTTTTTATTTATTGCAGTTCATGTTGTAATGATATTGTACATAAAAAGGGGGTTTAAGGTTATGATTTTAGTTGCATAAAATACTTTCAATGTTATGGTTTACTGTGATATTGTCTGCAGCACTGTATTGTACTTGAAAGTGTATTAGTGTTTGTTTGTTTTTTCTGTTAAAACGAACAAAAAACACTGATATCTACCAAACTGTGAATGCAGCCCACTGAACTGCTCTTCTCCTCAGGCTCAATAAACTTCCTGCACGCCGACTGTGATAAGTTCCGTCACCCTCTGCTCCACATCCAGAAAACTCCGGCCGACTGTCCGGTCATCGCCATCGACTCGTTTAGGCATATGTATGTCTTCCCCGAGTTTAAAGACGTCTCGTAAGTATCGTTTAAGCTTTTTAAAAGAAGTAAGAATAGTAAATAGGGCTGTGGGGTGAACGGAATTTTTCATTTTTAATCATCAATGATCAGCTTGAGTCTTTTTAATCGAGAGGTCCACAGTCAGTGCTCTGTCAAGAAAAGCATGTGATCTGGAGCAGAATTCAGACTTTTAAGGAAGTAATTTGACAGTTGTTTGTGTTGAATGGCACTTATTAAAAGGTTAGATTGTTTATGTTCAGGAAATTAATATTGAAAGGCAATTTTTAATTTGTTGTTAATTAGACAAACAAAAATCAAATAAAAATTGAGATTGATCAATATGAAGAAAGAAAACACCTTATTATTAGGCATGTATACAAAGCATTTATACATGTTTATTAATCATTCACTAATCATTGACAAATATGAATTTAGTAATGATTATTAAACATGTTTGTATATGTGATATAATCTATGCCTTATTTTAAAATGTAACTGAAAAATGTATTTTATTTATCTATTACTAACCCTAACCCACTGTCCAGCTCTAATAATAATACTTTATTGTATTTATTTAATCTCTATTTCACCAGGTAAAACACTGAGAACATTTACAGTGTTGGACTGGTTTACATTACTTTTTAATTGTGTTTAGAAAATGAACCGATAAATAAGACAATACACACAGACAAAACAAAACAAAACACTGTAATGGAAGAATATATATTCTTTGGGGCTGGTCGATAATGACAGAAACATTTTGGGCGTTTCCCGATAACGATATTCAGACGTTATGAAGTCATTCCTGCAGAAATGTTGGCTCTTTAAACGTAATAGTTGAGATTTGATTATCAGACAAATGTTTGTAAAATTAATCACAAAGGTGCAGAAATATCACATTTATACCCTTATCTGAAAGTTTACATCACTTTTTATCTTTTTTTAATTTTATCATCTCTTTTTGTAGCATTTTAACTTTTTTCGCACAACTACATTTTTACATGTTGCCCACCTCTAGCAGCGGTTATTGTTGGTTAAAAGCTTTGTGTGATGAGCAAGTTTTGTCATTTTTCAAATTTCCAAGCGATGCAGTTCAACCTGCATGAATATTCACATAATTCAATCTTTTGTAATTAGGAAATATTCATTACACGGCCACTGTTCTCCTGTGAACTGAACACCAAAGAAATGTCACGCCTCTTAAAATCTGTCCTGTGTGAATGGGCCAGGACACCGGCGCTAATGTGACATGATTTGGCACGTGCAATAAGTGCTAAACTAATCCAGTCTAATCTAATTTAATCTTATTTATTCTGCCCCCCGCCACCATCACCGCCGCGGCCCCCGATTGCAGCCGGGCCCCGAGGACTGACCACAACCTAATTACATCACATCAGCGCCGCATGTGGCACACAGTGATTGCATTAGTGTATGTTTTAAACGTATGCGACACAGGATTAGACCAGGGACCAGCTCCTGTTTGGTGATACGACAACAAACTCCACAAAGCCCGCGTTTGCGCCGCCCGGGGCAAGTCCAGGGGGAGAAAACTGCCTCTGCTCACATTAGTGTTTGTCGTGAGTCGAGTCGGACCAGATTTCAAGCATAAGCAGATCTGTCTTTGTAAATAATGTGTTGGAATTTGTGTTTTAATCCCGTAGCGTTCCCGGAAAGCTGAGGCAGTTTGTGCTGGACCTTCACTCTGGAAAACTGCATCGAGAGTTTCACCACGGGCCTGACCCCACGGAGAGCACCCCCGGACAGGTCAGACGCACAGCTGTGAACAAAACACTCAAATGACAGTTTAAAGAGCATCAAATGTACATTACAGTGTGTTTGTGTGTCACTATAGATGAGATGTTGAATTTCTGATTATCAATTATTGACGAAATCGCATAAAAACTGATCTTTAATTCACTTTATTAATAGAGAGGCACAGTTTCCAAAAGATGAGACAAAGGGTTGGGTTCACGAGAATGAGACAAGACAAGATTTTTACATGATTTACTATAAACAAATTGTGCAATCCAGTTCACAATTTTTGCCTCACGTTTTTTATTTATTGGATTTTATATTTTCGCCATCGTTGTAGTGCTGCTTTTTGGAACTGCTGCTCCCCATGAGGTGTAACTCAAACACATGGCAAACAAATCTCACTCCATGTATAGTTTTATTATATTTAGAAAAGACTTGCATGTAAATACAATGTTTTTCTTGTAAAATGCAGTTACTTAAAATCACAATACAATTATCAAAAAATACAGTCAGCATCTGAGGGAACGCCCACAAATGGACCTTTGTGGGTGAAGCAATCCATTCATGATAATGTAGAAGAGCTGCTGTATTTCCCAATTCGTCGATGTAAACCCTCATTCATCCAGGTGTGGTTCATCGTGGAAAATTGTTTGTTTGTTTCAGGTGGCAAACAAACCATTTTCCAAACAAGACAGGTGTTCAGTGACTCTTCCCTGGGGGCAGGACTCTCACTACTTAGAGTAGCATATAAGCCCGAGTTTCCATACCAGCTCTCTGATTGACAATGACTTTTGGATAAAAGTCGAAACGTCTCGATCTTCAAACAACGTCCGGATGACAACCCCTGAAACCCTTTCTACGATGTATTTCCCAATGTTTAATAACTACAAGAGCAAACACAGACTTTAGGATCCAAGACGGTAGCTTCGGGCTAAATGCTACAGTGATCCTTGCGCCGCCTGCTGTATTTTTACATCTACAGAACAATCCGTTTGTTTTTCTGGGTAAAGACGCATCAACAACCTCTTTTAAGACTCAATTGTGACTCGACATGAATTAGTTGTATTTAAAACATGTATAATTTGCCAGGAAACATTTAAAATTTGAGAAAAAGTACAGCTGAATCAACCGTTTTCACCCTCGCCAGACCACACCCCCAATATAACGCTTGCTGGCCCGTCTGTATCTTTTAAAAACGTTGTTACATTTGAACATCTTTAGTGTAAATGTACATGAATAGATTAAAAGCATTAACCTGTTCTCTTCCATCAGGTTGAGATGAATGGAGAAGTGGCCAGCAGCCCCCCAGACAGCTCCTTCCAAAAGCTGGCCCCGAGCGAGACACGTTACACCATCCTCAGTCGGGACCGGGACGAGCTGTGATGGGGGCGGTCCCGCCGAGAGCCCGGGAACCAGTGCCAGCGGTGAGGACGGGACGGGCCCACCGCACAGAGCGACAACACCCAACAACCCTTAGCAAAGAACGAACGAAAACGAGAGGAAAAACTAAACACGAAGCGAGAAGACCTAGAGCCGCGCAAGTCCATGACACAAACGTGTTGGAGTAACCTCTATTTTCATAAGTCTTTGATGTACTATTTTTATTTGGGAACAAACGGAAAAGGGGGAAATGAAGAAACGTGGGATGGGTTTGGGGCATTAGAAAAACAGTTTTTACTTTTATTTTTGGAGCTTGTAAATACGTTTGAGCAACATAGGGTTTCTTTTCTTGGTCTAAATTAAATCCATAGTTTCTTTATTTTATTGCAGGCTTTTTCATGACTGGTTTTGTAGTTTGAAATGTGTCACTCCAGTTTTACGGTTCGGCCTGTCGAGTTGGAGACGCCAAATGTCCCCCTTCACCTCTCGTCTGCGTCTCAATGTGGCCATGTGCGTTTTTTACATTGCACAATGACAAAACCACCCATGGAAGCCCCTTGACCACCTTGTGTAACGTGCACATAGTTCTGAAGTACATATTTTATAATGCAGAAGAGGCCGATCTCTTCTTTCTTTGTCTGGTACTAGACTTCGAGGCGCACCAACTTTTCTGCTGGAGGGATCCGTCAGCTGCTTATCTCAGTGGAGATGTTATCGTTTTGTCAAGAATGTTTCATTGTATGGCATTAAACTTATCCATCAGCTTTTTTTATTGTATAAACAATAAAAAAAAATCATTTGGACAGTGTTTTAACAAATCTAGACGTTTGGACTTCCATTTGAAATGCATTTTCTCCAATCTTTCCAGCTTCTCAGATTGAAAATGACTCAGATGGACGTCTTTGTTAAAATGGTGTCCAGACTTTTTATTTTTATTTTATTTTTTTTACAATTGATCATCACTCACTGGATAAATGAGAACCTATTATGCATTTATACAATTACAGGTGTTTCATACCTTGAGAAACATGCATTCTGACTGTGAGTGCGATCGCCTCTCCACAGATCAGACCTGTAACTTGACCTGGCTTTCATGGATGAACACAAGTTTAATCCCATACAAATGAACACTTCAGATTGGTGTGGCCAATATGCCAAAAATCACGATTTTCTTGGAGCCAAATCACTTCAGTTTTATCACAATTCATCTGCTCTTTGCATCTTTACCTTGCCTTTCTTTGCCTTGAAGAAATAACAAAGTCCCCTGCTTCTTCTGAGAGTTCACGCTTCTCTGTGATTGGTTAAAACCACCTGTCACTCATTCAGAGCGTTGGTGAGGTCGACCATTAGGACGAGTGATCTGTCAATTTGACCAAAGCAGTAGATCGTCACAGGAATGAGATCAGTTTGATTTTATCCCCTTATCGCTCGGTCCACAAAGCAAACATCTCAAGGAGAACACAAGCAGGTGTCTGACCCTCCACCAGAAATGTCCCATGGTGCACCTTTAAGTGTGCCTGTAAAAAGTCCTCCTGACGTATCATTTAGAGTGAATCTTTTGTTACTCATTTACAAATGTACATATTGTATGTGATGTAAGCCTGTATTTGGCTATGAACTCTGTTTGGTATTGCCCACATAGTGTCTTAAGCGGACTCACTTTTGCATTGGTGATTTCAAGGCCTGCCACGGTAAAAAGAAAATGAGATTTGATGTGCGATATATTACAGGAAATATGATGGTGAAGCAAAATACTGAAAACCACTATATACCACTGAAACAATAACTAAAGCAGAATAATCCCAGTAAACGCTCTTCTAAATGAAGCATTAAATCAAAGATGAGCTGCAATAAATACACAGCACATTTAAACACTACTCATTTCTATCATTAGATTTGTACATTTTGCAAACCTTTAACACATTAGTGCAAAAAAGGAACATAAGCTAAATATTGAGCCTAAAATATTGTTCACCGTTCATTTTCTGAACAATAAATCGACAAAGTGCTTATCGTGACAGGCCTAGCGATTACAAAAGTAGTTAAATAAATAGAATTGCTTTAATTACGAGTACTTTTTTGTACTTATTGTAAACCAGATTACCTTTGATCTATTATAGCTCTGTTCACTCGTTGTATGAGTGTGAAACATAAGTCCCAAATATTTATTTTCTACCTTTCACTTTGTAAATACTGATCTTTCCAGACGAAGCATTGATGAGTTCTCAATGGACGCTCGGTCGGGTTCAATACTTTTTGCAGGCACACTTTTGTTCATTATGCCATTGAGCTGGGTTCAGGGGATTTACATTAAAGGTGCACTACGTAACTTTACTGATGGAGATGTTCTTTATTTGCTTGAAGTGTTCCACAGTTTGACATTGAACGCATCTATTAAATTGCAGATGTTTTTCTCGCTAAAATACATTGAAAACCAAACAATCTGACTACGAGTTGCGTCGCCTCTCCACAGATCTGACCTGTAACTTGTCCAGTAGACTCATTTAATGCCATATTTTGGGACATTCCAGGCAAAGCGATGACGTCTCTTCCAGAAAAGTTACAAAGTGCTCCATAAAACTGTTTTTAACTGTATTAGATTTATGAAATGGCTGCTGTTTTGCTGTCCACCTGCTGCTGTCATTATCTCAAGGAAGAAATCAAAACTGTAACGTTAATTTCCCTCAATTAACAAAAGCATAGGACTAATTTAGACATTTTTTGGCATTTGATTCTCACGTCTTTGAATTTTGGTACATAATTTCCTGCGTCTCACTGAGGATTGCAGCCAGTTGCAGAGTTCAGCCCAGATTCCCGCACAGTGACATCTGCAGTGAGGCCATTTCATTCATCTCAAAGGGGAAGAGAAAATGGAAAACTAAATTAAAAACATTTTACAGTATCGTTGTTGTCTGGACGCATCATTTAAACACCACAGTAATTTACATGAAAACATTTTATTTGGCAAAAACAAGTGCAAATGTTTTTATCGTGACAAAAACGACGCATTCCTTGGCAGTTTGTGGCAGATTGTATAAACGTGTAGTTCATGTAAAGCACATTCAGTACATTTCTGTTCATCCAGTATTAGTACAACTGCAGCAGGACGTTAAAAGTGCACAACGTAACTTTTACAGTGTCATTACTTACAGGAATTTTCCACAGTATGGCATTTGTCTCCATGGTAACAAGCAGGCGACGCTACCAGGCCAATTCACAAGCTAAAACACCCATAATAATAAAATAAATGCTAGTTTAATGCCTTACTGTGGAGCATTCAAGGCAAAGTAACAACATGCTAATAGTAATAAATTAACAGGACACATACAGACTCATGTTTGTCAGTTTTTTTTTTTTTTTTTTTTTTTAAATAGATAGTTTAATTATTCACAATAAAAAAGGTTTAACCAATGGAGATTTTAATATGTTAATTACTAAACATGGCATTCATTCAAAACTATTCGTTGATTAATGTGTTCACCAGTAGTTTATTTCTCATTCATACACCAGCGACTATTGTACATGTTTTTAGTGACCAGGCAGTTTATTGGGTTGTTCCACAGCACTTTCGTTTACCTTTTATTATAGTTTTGGCAAATGTATCCCTCGCCAACAATCCTGGCAGATTTAGTCAATAACGGTTGCTTTTTTGCGTTTGGTCCTGAGCTTTACAGGGCTGTAAAGGGATCACTCTTACTTCTGGGTCCAAAGGAATACCAGCCTCATTCACTTTAATTGACTTTTGGCAGATTTTACTCCCAATTTGAAACCTTTTAAAAGTGTTTACCTAAAGACAATCAGTGAATTCTGGTCTTACACTACAGATAATTTTAGACATAAATTATCACATTATTTTTCACATTTTATATATAATCCTAGAAAAAAAAAAGTAAAATCCTTTATTGTGAAAACGGTTTCATCCGCTGATATTATTTGGTGTGAATGTCCCATAATGTCCCATTATTTGTTGTCCCTGTTTCTGCTGTTTGTGTCTATGGAAGTCATTTGGACCAAAAAACTGGGATGACGTCATACCTAACAATCCCACAGGAGTCTGACCAAACCTCATCTTCAGTTTTCATTTAGACAGCACAGACAAACTACTCATTATTAACAAAAACATTTAAATAAGGCGGTTAGTTACACACAGCAAAAAATGTAAATCTAGCCGAGCTTAAAATGACTTGAATTTATCAATGTTATCTGGATTTGAGTAGTTTTTGACTGGATTTGATTGAATTGCTGGTGTGATGCAGAATATTTCACTGGTTTCAAGGTATTTCTGACAAATCATGCAATAATTTAGCTTAAAATAAGAAAATAAATTTGCCAATGGAGTAATATCCTGAAACCAAGACATTTTAACTCATCTAGAGATTCATTTTTTCACTTTATAATACCTCCACGTATTCATGCCTTAATGAACAAAGACTTAATGTATAATGAACAAATAGTTTATTAGGAATTAATTAGGCTTTAAGTCTATATGACTGTTTCTCCCGTTTTTCGAATTATAACTTAGTTTGGTGGGAGGGCACATATGGTAAATATTTAGTTACAAATACAGATAGTTGCAGTTTGTGAAGAAATTTTGAAAAATAAAAGTTTAAGATTACAGGAAGAGGTGCAGAGTTCTAAAACAGAATCCCTCTATCGATGTCATTATTTGTCAAATCATAATTATTGTGTAATTTGTATATGGATGTGGCCCTTGTTTCCAAAATGGTTGCTAGGTAACAGTGGAATTACCTGTCTATGTCATATTTTCTTCTGCTCATGTCCAACCAGGAAGCAACATTTTAATTTTAGAGAAATGTGTTGTAGGGCTGCACAATATATTGAAAAAAGATTGTTATCGTGCTTGTTATTATCGCAATATGTGTATCGTAAAGATGTGCAATCAGACGCACCCTCAAATGTTCACCCCCAAAAGTGATGTTTTGCTAATTACAGAAACGGCAAGTGACTGTTTAGTTAGAGCTCTTGCTTCAAAATCCTCAGCCGTTTTTGTCACTATTTCATGCATAACACTCCAAAGGTCTCCAGTGCAGTGTATATTTGCACCTAAGCTACAATATTATAAAGTTGAGTTCTTAACTGTTATCCTTATAAATAATGAGGAAAACATATCGTGATAATATCGTTATCGCAACACTTGACACCCACATTGCATATCGCACTAATTCCCAATATCGTGCAGCCCTAATGAGCTGTCTAACCCAGTTATTCCCAACCTGGGGGTCAGGACCCAAAGATAGGGAAGGGGTTCCCAGGAATTTTTAGAAAAGAGGTCGGAACTAGATTTAGTAAATTCTAATTAGGGAATTGCATTTAATTGCTTATTTAAAGTATTCTATAATGATTATTATTATGTTAACTTCTTAATTATTTAAATAATTCTTTAATAACCAGAAAACAATTATATTTTTTCTTCAAAGACAATAGCTTCCTGGGTCAGAGGAGGATGATTGGGTCACTAAAAGGTAAAATATGGGTCACTGAGAGAAAAAGGTTGGGAACCACTGGTCTAACCTGTCATACAGACTTAAGTAACAACATAATTAAGCGGTTAGGATATTAGTAAAGCAGTTACTAAGCTTGAATCATTCTCAGTAAACTTTTTGTTCATTGTATTTGTTCATGCTTGAATAAGGCCTAAATAAGTGCACGTATTATAAAGTGTTACCAGTTTGTTAATTAAAGGCTGTCCTTGGCATCTTCTGGGTCTGCGGTGTTCAGTTCATGGCAGGTGAGTCTCCTCGGGTCATTTGTCTTTGGGTGTCTCTCCCTCAGACTCCGGAGGTGGTGGGGCCGTCAGCCGCTTCATCTGCAGATCCAGATTGGCCTTGCGGTGCTTCTGGACCATGTTCCCGCCGGCGAACCCCAGCGCTCCTCCTCCGACCGCGGCCGCCACACCCGCCGCTTTGAACCCCGCCAGGAGCCCGAGAGGCCCCGCGATCACGCCCCCGAGGAGGGCTCCGGCGACGGGAAGCACCGCCAGCCTGTAGCCCACGGCCTGCGGAGACACGGAGACGGGGCGCGGTTCAATTTACGCACCTTTTGAGACTTTTGATTCGGCCCGGATGCGTCGACGCTTTCAAGATTACAGCAAAGACGGAGGGGGAACGGCGGCACAAACACGGCCGAATGTTTAAACGTACACACGGTCCATCAAAGCCTTCGATTATCTGAGTTTGGAGGAATCTGAATCATCCGCGCGCGCGTCATTACGGCTCTTATCTCCAAAGCGAAAGGTGTGCGGCGCTGATGGCAATTAAGGCGCTCCGACCGACTTGATTAGCACTTACTATTAATTTACTGCGGTTCAAAAGCTCGTCCTCGGCCCCGTGGCAGTCGAGGGAGTTTTAATTTCATCTGCGCTCAGTTGAAAGGCTCGGGACCCCGGCGCAGAGAAGGGGGGCCTGTGTTTGTTTGACCTGATGACAGATTACAAGCTTTCACATGTCAAAACATCTGACACGACTCAGATCTGCGCTATCTGTCCACACCCCCTACTAGCGCCGAATACGACATCACAGCCGGATGCACTGCCACGTTCAGTCGTAATTAGAATAACGCGGATTAGCTGTCTACTCGTACTGTATTTGAAAGAAATGTTGAGTTCTGCTGCACTGTTCACCACCAAAGTCATCCACTTATTGGGCATAATAGTGTAGGATTATATTTTAACTCTAACTGCACAGTGGTAGGACTTAAAAACAGACTAAACAGTTATTTATCCACAGCAAAACATCTAGACCAGGCGTGTCCAAACTAAGGCCCGGGGGCCAAATGCAGCCCTCAGACCAATTTTTCTTGGTCCTTAAGCTTCCCTGGTGAATCGGCCCACATTGAGAGGCGTCTGGCTGCAGACCTTAATCCAGAGTCGCCTCTCCGCAGACCTTAACCAGGAGGCGCCCATGTGACCCGTACCTTAACCCAGAGGTCCTACCAGAGCCCGGATGTGTCAAAAACCACCAATATCAACACGCACGGCACCATATGTTTTTAATTCAATCATTCCTCTTCCTGTTAATTTATAACTAGGTAGAAACTAAGTTAAATATTTGGCTATCCGCTGATTCATCTTAACAAAATTGATCGTGCTGTGAAGTGTATATTTAGATATTACAGCACCACACGCTCTTTACGTTATCGCTTCTAATTGTATGTGTTTGACTCAAACTTGTATTATAACGTCAAGTGTTTTTAAATATAATGTTAATGGCGTTGAAGCAGAGTTTTAAGTAACATGTTATGAAAAACTAGGGGTGAAGTTTGCTGTTAATGCAAATTTGTAGATATAGATCCATTGTCAATAATGATGGAGACTGGAATCTGACACTGAAGAACACGAGGAGGAGCTGGAGCTTTTCAAAATCGTATTTGTTTGTGTGGAAGACGTGGACATTTTATGAAGAAGTGGTGGATGGCAGGGGCTTTATAATTTGTGAATATAATGAGATGAATGAGTAATGCATGTAATCATTCTTTCAAGTTTTAAATTTTTTCAATACTGTTTTTTTTTCTTCTGATTATAATGTTCAATATTTTGATTTACAGTGCTTTCAATATTTCCATAAACTGACAATCTGTCATTCAGTTTGAATGTTTTCTGATTGTTTTTAAACATATTTTTACTTACTAAAAAGTAATATTGCGGCGTAACCTTTTTTTTTCTTTTTTTTTCTCGTCCGTGTAATGTGTACTTCCGGACCTGTGGGTTAAGGCGCCTCTTAAATGCTCATAATGCAGAATATTTCCCTGATTGTGAGGTATTTCTGACAGATCATGCGTCAATATAACTTAAAATAAGACAATAAATTTGCCAACAGGGTAAGTAAAAAGTAAAACAAGTCAGAAACAGTTTGAAACAAGTAAAATGATCTCGTTCTATCAAATAAAATAGTCTTAACTGATCCAAATATAGTCAAAATGTCTGAAATTAAGATTTAATATGCCCAAAATCAACACAAAGAATCGTATTTCTGGGATTCATGTCAGTGAAAAGGATCATACTAAAGAATTGGAAAGTTCGTAAAGCAGATTGTTTTGATATTTATAACTGGATCAAAGACTTTATGGACTTGTTATCAATGGAAAATGCGACCACACTGAGTGACGATCCCTGCACCAAACGCAATAATGATACATCTGTACAAGAAATGAAGGAAGAACTGAAAAGGAAACTGACGAGGTAAGACTGTATTGCTCTTCTTATAAGAATTGAAACTAATAATGTTCAAAGGAAGTTAATGTTGTACAGTTACTGCTATTACAGAGTATAAAGTATGAAGACAAAGATAAGAGTGTTGGTGGTGGTAGCTTTGGTGGTAAACAAATAAGAATTATAGTTATACAGTTCTCATAATTATCTTAATCTTAATCTAATTGGATCTAATTATCTTAATTGGAATAAAGAAAGATGCCAATTAAAATAAGAACAAAATAATCTATACTGGCAATAATATTAAAAAAATAAGTCATTACATCTAGAAATTCATTTGTCGTAGTGGCTTGTTTTTATCGCGCGTTTCTTCTCTTGCTGCTCTTGAACTGTGCGTTGCAACACTGAAATTTCTCCGCTCTTATCTTTGTTATACTCATTCATTTTACGATCCAGATTAAAAGGGTGTTAAAAGGGCAGCTCAATTATGTAAAAATAATCAGAATATTTTGGATGATAACTCAAATCACAATTATTTGAGACTTAATATCAATGTTTTGTGTTATAAAAGCCACACCCGCATCATCCACTTGCTCGTCTCCATGGAGAGGTTATTGCTTTGCCTGGAATGTTCCACAGTATTGCATTAAACCTTTCTCTCTATTTCAGGTAGGGATTGGCAACACATCAAAACATCGTTAACTTCACCAGAATAAGTTACGTCGTGATCCTTTTGTTAATTGTGTTTTTGATTTGACGATTTTTAAATAATTATTATCACAATTTAAGTTTGATTGCGCGCCTTTTACGTTACACCTAGATTTTAAGGTGGCAGCCACACTTGGGTTGGTTTGTCTCAGGGCAGCAGTGGCTTGAGAAGGGCAAAAGGTAAAGTCTATATGACAGGTTCTCATGTTTGTCTAATTATGACAGAAGTTTGGAAAAATAAAACTTTTAAATTACAGGGAGTAGTGCAGAGTTCTACAACAGAATTCCTCTGTGATGTCATCAAAAAGCGACATGCCATTGAAAATACAGACAATTTAAACGCAACGGACACACTTATCTGACAGTTTAAACCATAATTCAACAAAATGAAGGTGTTATCAGGTATTATTTGTCAGATCATAACTATTGTGTAACAATTTGTTTGCAAATTGTTTGCCAGATAACAATTGAAGAATTACACCTAACTATGTCATATTTGCTTCTCATGTTCAACCAGGACGTAACATTATTAAAAAAAAAAAGGTCAAACTGGGGAAATAGACAAAATGTTTAGTAAAATCTTAAATATAATCATGTTCACTACATTTTAGGGAAATGTATAGTAACTTATCATATAGACCCTTTAAAGTGTGATTCCAGAATGGAGACGACTGGAGGCAAAAGTTGACATTAGACATTAGATCTAAATTCCACTGGTTTTAAGTGTTTGTGTTGTGGATAAAAGCAACACATTTGAATTTCCAGGTTAGAAAGGTCAGTTAGTTTGCTTTTCTATAACAAACAATGGAAAAAATAAAATTTTCTAGCCTCAAAATTGTATTTGATCTTCAAAAGAATCTAATTTATGGAATAGTATCTAATATATCTCTAGCTAAAATGAAAAATTATTGTGGGCTCAACATTTCTTTGAGTATTTTTCCAATAAAACCCATGGATTGTTCCTTCATCAAAAATGCAGAGTTTATCATAATTTCCTAAAACATAATGTAAAATACAATAATAAATGTGTTTAAAGCAGCTCTGGTGTCACTCACATGTGTCTGAGTGCTTTTCATTTTCCAAAATCATCTACATTTTTCATATTTTCTGAGGTTAATCCAAGTTTCTCCAGGGAAATCACATTATGTTGCACTTCACTTTTGCCTCCATTCCCAATTTAGAATGTTTTTGTTTACAAACTTTAATCTAAATTTAACCAATCCCATTGAGATTACTGATCTCTTATTCAAGGGCAGCACAGATCAGCCATCAGACGGTGACACCTACACCTTTTAAAAACTGATTTCATAAACATGTATTTACACCGACTCAGTGCGGCGTAATATGAGAAACCCGGCTGATTCACTCTTGATTTTGCGGATTAAAAGTTCATCTGTTCGAGTGTGTAATACGTGTGAAGGCCACGCAGTCGACAGGAGGATGACTCGGCACTCGGGCGTTTGTTCATGTTCGCAGCAGAGGGACGTGCGTTTGGAATCGACAATAGGATCGCCTGAAAAAACTATTAGGCAGTCACTCAAAGCCCTCTTAATGCTGTACACACGGGGCCCTTGTGTCGCGTCGGCCTGCCTCGGCTCACCTCTCTATCACTCCATCACTCGCCCGCTCCTCTCAAGCCCTCTCCTCTTTCCATTTCCTTAATTGCAGCTTTCCTCCGTATTCGAACAGATCAATAGGGACAAACGCTGTGGAATGGCTATGAGGCAAAGTGCCATCGATCTCCTTATCTCCCAAACACTTTGCGCACACACGGACACGCATCAGATTGTCAGGGCGCGCGCAGACACACACACACGCCGCAAAAGGGAATTTCTGTTAAAATAGGCCCGATATGACAAGAAAAATAATCATGATTTTTTTTCTTCCTCATATCGACACGGTTTTTGATTCAATTTGAGTTTGTCTTACTAAAAACAAATAAAAATGTCGATCAGAATTCATTTCTTGAATACAGAATTTGAATCATTGCCCCTTTAAAACACAAAAAAATACAAACTTTTAGTACCATTTCCAGTTTAAAAGTCTAAACTCTGCTCCAAACCACATGCTTTCACTCACAGACTGATGATTGATAATTAGAAATGGCAGAATCTCAATCTGGATTAAAATTCAATTAACTTTACCGCCCTGTAGTAAAACAACTTGAACTCAGAATACTGATTTTAATTTCACACTTGTCGTTATTTGGTCCTAAATTGAGCCCATTTCAGTCGTCATGTGGACTTGGTTTGGTCTGTGTTTAGTCCAGGTCTTGATTTAGTCACAATTTTAGTTTGAACGCAGCCTTGACTTTTAGTTTTCACTGGTTAAGATTTCTTTATTTGATAGATCCAGATTATTTAAGGATGTACTTGACTTGTTTTGGTGCATAACGTCTTATTTAACCGTAGCCAATTAGCACATTTATTTTCTTTTCCAGACTAAATTCTCTTGGAACCAGTCGGAAATGTCACTCAAACAAGTTCAAAATAGTCTATGTCACATATTGCACACACCACATCAAAATTGGAATTTAACCGGGAATAAACCTGGACCAAACAAGGACTATATTAGGACCAAACCCAGTGTAGATCAGAACTAAACTTCAATCAACTTGGATGAACCCTTTTTTTTTTCACTGGTTTATGTTTTATTTTATAGCTGACATGAGATCAGGCTAGTAAGATGGGTTGTTTTTGGGCATTGCTGTTTAAATGTTGAACAACTTTCCAAATTTAAAACCTGGCCTAAGCCTTTTCCTAATCTTACCCATTACCCTGAGCTTCATAACTTTGACCATCACAGCAGCCCGTTCCTCTGGATTCATAACTCCAGCATTAACCTTTCAATAATTGCAATTAAAAAATAAAATAGGTACATTACACTTCTCTCCAAACCACATGCCTTTACTGTCACAAAATTGGCAGTGGATCTCTCGATTAAAAAACAAACAAACTGATCATTGACGATGGGCACAGCAGCCGTTTGCTAAGCTAACGGTTTATCACAGCTAATGCTAACTTTTTTAAAAATGTAAAATATGAAGAAACAACCGATTAAAATGTAAATTAAAGACTACCTTATTTTTATTTATAGATCACGTCCATTTTTTTACATTAATTTGTTTTATTTTGATCTTTATAATACTTCAAAATTAGCATTAGCATTAGCATTGATCCTCAAACACCTCCATTTATCAGCACAGAAGTGTCTCTGGGGACTTGTTCATCTCATTTCTCTTTCACCTGTTGTCAGTGACATCCACCTGCAGCTCACCGTTCACTGCAGGATCTTAAGGATTTATTATTTTTAGTTTGATTCTGCAAAAAACCTCAGAGAGATCGAATTGGACAGGAAGTGCTCAGTAGTACAATGAGCTAAGCCAACTGAAATTCTGTGCACAGAGCCTAATCTTGATCTTGATTAAAACGTGATTATTTGCACAGCCCTGGTACAAGCTAACGTTTCTGACAGAGGGCTCAACACCTTTAAATCTGAGCTCTTATTCTGAATTCAAGCCCGTTTTAAGCAGGGCCAGGCGCTCCGTTTGTGCAGTGCGCTCGTACCTTCCCCAGGCTGCGTGTTCCCTCCTCCACGTTGGCGGCGGCCGTGTTGACGTTGTCCTCGATGTTGTCAATCTTCTCCTGCTGGGACTGAAGCGCAGAGGTTAGACACACTCAAACACATTAGAGACATCACACCCACACCGAGTGAAACACAAGTGTGAACACAGAGGCCGGTCCAAGGCCTCACAGGAGACGAACCACCCTGAACTGAGCAGGTTAAAGTGATTCAGTTTGATTATAGATGAAGGCTGGGTGATACAGCACAACATAATGACGTTTTGCACCCATTCACCATTTTTTATTAGATATTTTTATTATACATGATAAAAATGCCTTTAAATTACTAAAAAAGGTTCAGGAAACAAATTAATGCTTTTCACAACCTAATTTACTCCCTCAAAATATGAAATTTACTGCAGACTAATTGCTTTTATTGCCACAGGATTGGCTGTAGACTTGTCGATTAAAAAGCTCCAAATTGATCAGCAACAATCTGAAGCGATCTGATTCAGTTAAGATTCTATAAATTGCACAGCCATTTATAGATGTCACAGTTTCCAACTGACTGTGGAAATTGTCACACTGATCCCGCGATGGAGGGGAAACGAGCAGAAGGATTGTTATCATAAATATATTGTATTAACGCAGAAACGTGCAGAGGCTGTACATGTATTTGTTTCTTCCAAAAATGAATATGGGAAACCTGCACAATAACACAATAAAGTTATGGCTGTGCAAGGAATCATATTTAAAATTGTGATAAATTGTGATGTGTGTTACTCTATTCAATTACAAAAATGTTGCCATGGAAAATACTATCAATTAACGTCTGTTCAGAATGATGTGTGTTCGTTCTGATTCAAAACTCAAAAGCAAAGGCACCTTTCTAATCTACATGAGCTTTTATAACAAAAAGTGCCACAAAACATTAATAATAAAATATATTAGGTCCACACTTTTGCTACAGGATGATTCTGACAGTACAAGTAATTGTCTGAAATAATCATGATTTAAATTATGAGCCAGATTAATTGTACTTTTGTACCGTAAACAGCATTATGGTAATTTTATTTGATTTAAAAGAAGCTACTCATACTTCTAAATAATAACCTTAGACTTCAGAGCAAAGTAAGCAAAAGAAAAAAAAATTAGACAAAAAATTTAATCAGAAAGTTTAATTGACTAAGGCTACACACATTAAATAGTAAGGAAGGTTAATCTTATAGAACTTAAATGAACGTGAATTAGGATTTAAGATCATTTTTTTAAGGCGTCATTGCACAAAAGTCAATAACAATAGTAAAATCACACAAATTGAGAGACTAAAACATGGCACTGTAACATTCCTGGGTCTGCACAGATTACACTTGGCTGTGAGTGTCTGTGGAGCGGAGTATTGTGTCCATCTCATGAAATATTCAGAGTGGCAGCTGTCTCTCTCTCCGTGCGGCCGAGCGCTGACCAAACAACAACCAAAGCATATTTACTCATCACTATTCCTCTCCCATATCTGCGCCCGTTTAGTTTTACTGGGTTTTATTTATTTATTAAAACTGGAGGAGCTACACGGGCAAATATTTGTTCGATTGCTTTTATTCAATGATTCTGTGTCCTGTTTGTGAGAATATGCTGTAAAAATAACGATAAATGGTGACTTGTTTTGCTTGTAGTCAGTTATTTAAAAGCCGGATAGTATTATTATTCACAAAGAGTCACAAAGAAGCCTGTATTTCCTCTCGTAAATGTGGGATTCCTGTGAATATTACTTATACCAAAATGCTCTTATAGTGAATACAAGAAAAGGTAATTCTCATAGTGTTAATTGGTGATGATGATGTAATCGATTTTAATCCATTTTGTTCTGTAACTGACACAGATGATTGTATTGTGATTACAGTGAGATTTGCAATTTATGTTTTAATAATATGATCCAGTTCAAAATTTAAACACAACCAGGAGAATTGACAAAATAAATATGAACAAACTGATACAAGAATCGCATGTATTTCAGATCATGTTGGTACAGATCTGAATTACATGATGAGCATTTTTACATAGAATAAAACAAGATATTTTATTTTATTACTTTGCTAATTGGGTCCATTCAAATTGCGATTTCGATTCAATTTGGATTCATCTTGCAGACCTAAAGAGGATGTGAGCTGGCTGTAACAGAAACAAATCCCACCAACTTGTACCATTAATGATTCTGATTTTGTATAAGATTTCTCAACAATCACTACATTTACCAGACTGAACAGAAGAGATGACTTTAATCAAATCCATCATGTTATCCTTTTATTCTTTTTCAGTAATCTTTATAGAAGAACGCATTGAGACAGAGAGGGCGACCTAGGGACTTATCCAGAATATAAATAATTTTTTTAACAATACTTTCTACAAACAAAAAACATTTAGATGAAGAAATATGAAAAAAGTATGTATTTACTGTTTAGTCAAGTCAATTTGACGGCAGAATACTTTATGTACGAGTGATATACATTTTAATATAACTTAAAAAGCCTGGGGTTTTGAAGAAAAATTTGATCAGATTGTAAAAAATAAAATCTAAATAATTGGAGACACCCAGATACTAATCGATTTTAAAACCACTATCGAAACTTTATATTCAATTAAAGGTGGAATGGAGGATTTTGGGCAACAAATCAGAATCTCATTTCCTCGTGGGTAGCACAAATAACTGGTCCGCTCAGGTGTCAATCATTCTGTGTGTGCTAGTGCACGCCCGCAGGCTCGTCCAGGGGAAACGCTCGCTCCCCTGGCCGCGCATGCGTGGTTGATATGCTAGTGTGTTTATGTAGCAGGTTAGCGGCGAGTTCCGTCATTGTAAGTCTAAACTTTCATCCGCGAAGTACCGAAATGGCTGAGGGACGAAAGAGAAAGACTGTTTTCGAGCTTTCACAGAAGAGACGAAAGTCTGCAGAGGAAAGAAACAAAACGCGTGTTATTCTGGGGGAATCGTTTACGCGCTGGCGAGCATTGAAAGCGCAAAACAGGCTGATGCCTCCGCTGCAAACTTTCTGCTGGACAGGTAACTGTTTATCTGACTCTTTTTTTAGCTTATTGTATGTGGAGTGTATTATTAAATCTTCTTCGCGGAGGTTGTCGTGAGAAAGCGACACCAATCGTCTTGTAAACAAATGCGCATGGAGCAGTGCTGCTGGGCGTGCTCGTTCACGTGGTTTGCTAGGCGTTCAGTCAGGAGAAACAGGGCGGGAGGGAGGGAGGGGGAACCTGCGCATGCGCTTTTTCAAAAAAAGGACTAACAGTCGCAGATTTTCAAATCGGCGAGAAATCCTCCATTCCACCTTTAAGCAAGAATTGATACTGCAAATCAAATCTTGATCAGAACTAGTACAAGATCACATGATAATCACAAAGAAACACATTATTTTGTGTTGAAAAATTCATTCTGCCCTCTGTTTTTCAATTATTTATCATTACGGTATCAAAATTGACCGTCGAGCCTTTCCCTTAGGATCAAAATTGAGTTTGAAATTGAGTATCGTACCAACACGACACGACACACTTCCCCTGAACAACACAGACGTCTCCCTTAAGGGCGACTTTCAGAAAGCTCCAGAACACGTCTATGCTCTTTCTCCGCCCTCACGCGACGCCGTCTTGCCCCCGTTTGCCTCTTTTGCCCCGATAACATCTTCGCTCTCTATTTTCCCCACTTGCTTCTGTGTTAATCTTCCTCTTACCCATCTCTCCCTCCCTCCCTCCATCTATCTGTCCCCGAGGAAAGGCCGATAATCTGATGCGTCTGTTCTCCACCTGTTCGTGTGTTTCCCTTGTTTCTGGCTCTTCCCTGCGGACGGCGACTGCGCGCTCTCTCAAAATCCTCTCCTCCCTTCGCCGCTCTTCATCCTCCGCTTGTGCCTAAGTGAGTAGTAACCTCCAGGGCCTCGTATAGACTCAGGCTGATCCCCGGTCCTTCTCTGAGGACCTTCGCCGGGCAACACAAACAGAGCCGAGCGCTTCCTGGTTACGCCGAGCACTGGCCTGCCTTGTTCTGTTCTCATGTACACAAGAAAATCTATGGACGGCCGACGTGTGAACACAGGAGCCAAGGCACACAGAAAGATTTACGACGGCGCAGAGACTTACGTGGACGAGCAGCGAGAACTCGGTCACCAAACCGCCCAGCTCTCTCAGATCCTGCACAAAAGAAATTACACGTTTAAATAAAATACACTGTAAATTAAGCTTCATTTTTGTAAATAATAACCACAGCTATAGCCAGAGTTGTATTTTCTAAATCAAACAAGCATCAAATCACTTATTTTTTTCATAGAGAAGCCTATACTTTAACTTACTTTAAATACTCCAGGTATATTTTCTGTGTGATTATATTCAAGCTATTTAAGGGTGCGATCACACTGGTTTGTTCTTGGTTTGAGTCCCAGTATAGATTTGGTTTGGTCTTGTTCCAATCCCGTTTTAGCTCAGGGTTTGGTCCCAGTTTAGTCCCAAGTTTGATGTGCAAATGTGAACGTAAAATAAGCTACGCCGCAACATACCGCGTTCTCAGAATTAGCATTAAAGGGCCTCTGACAGGTTGAACTACTCATTTCACTAAAATGCAGTTAAGATAAATATATTTCAATTTCTGCTAGAATCTTCACAAATTTTACCCCAGTTTAGCTATTTTTTTTACGTTTTTTAGGTTTTACTTCCTGGTTGTAAAGTATGACATCACATAAATTACCATAGCAACCATACGACACACTGGGCCAGAACTCATCTAATGTCACAGATTTTGTTCATTTGACAAAGAGAAACACACGTGAACACCTTTATTTTGTTGAATCATTGTTTGAAATCTCAAAAAGGTAGCTTATTTTGTGTAAATTATGCATGACCTTTGTCTCCCCAGCGTGATGTCATCAGTTTGTTTACTTCCTGTCATTTTCAACAGATGTTTCGACTTTTCTCCACAAATAGTGACCTGGTTGGTGTAAAACTACAATTTATATTCACAAGAGGTATTAATACACTGAATAAAGTCAAAATTAGAAAATCATAGAAACCCGTCATACGCACTTTAACTTGAACAATATTGTCTTTTCTGTTACCGTGTTGTTAATTAATTCGTTATTTATGTATCTATGTTTAAGCAATGCATCTTTATTTCATTTGGTGAGACTGTGGAGGTCAGTAAGACGCCAGTTAGACAGCATTATGCCAGAGTGAGACAATGGTATGTCAAGGAAAAAATACGGCGTAAATATGTCTCCTGTGAAGCAATGTTGAACTGAGGAATGCAAGAGAAGGATAAATTATCTACATTCTCTCACCGGATTGAAGCAGATCCAGGTCTAACACAGAACTACACAAATCTATAGCTAAACCACTTGCACAACACTTTACAAAATGCCTCAAATCTACGACTAAAAAAGGACTGGGCTAAGTGTGAATGCAGTTAACCAGTTACCACTTGTATTTGTACCAAAACTGGAGAACCACTGATCTATCATCAAATTTGGTTCTTGTAAAAGTTGGACAAAATCAGCTAAATCAAGTTTTTTCAGGCCCGTCAACAGAAATTTAGGGGCCCAGTGCAAATAGCCTCACATGGGCCCCCTGCCCCCCAAAAAATGGTCGAAACTAAAGAAAATAAAGTTCACACGCCTTTAGCTTTGATTACAGCACACATTCACTGTTTCAATAAGCACCTGCAAGATGTATTTAATTCCAGTGTTGCATTAATTATTCACCAAGATCTTGCACAAAGCTTACTCCTGCACATCAAAAAGATTCTCAGTGGGGTCCAGATCTGTAGTGGATGAGTTTCTGCAATCTGTAATATAAAAAAGACCCTCTTCTGGGCCCCGGACAACAGACCCTTTTTCTAACACATAAATACACAGTTTCCTTGTACTTATCTGTCAAAATAGTTGTTTTTGCATGAATTCCTCTACAGTTGTGGTCTTTTGACTGCAGTTTGGGTCAGATACATGGAGATACTCCATGTTTTAGTCGATTAGTCAATACGGCAGGTCTTAGCCGACCAAGAATTTCTTTAGTCGACTACAGCCCTAGTGGTGTTTATTTTTCCATTCTTTTTTTTTAACTTCTTTTTTTTAAGAAAATGCAAAGAAAATGAATTTGCAGCTTTATGATTTTGAGTGTTTGTCCTTGTTAGACCAATCACATTGTTCCTCACACGCCGCCAATAGAGAGTCTTGAAAAAGTAACCCATAATCAAATACTGTTCACTGCTCACAAATATATTCCTCAAATTAAACAGTAGTCGTTTACATGCACACATTATCCGTTTCATGGAGTTATCAGATATTAGCAATGTCATGTAAACAGTTAGATCTGATTTCTTTCTGTTTGTTCACACCTGCACAGGTTTTGATGAGGAAAATTATGCAAATATTAATGAGGCAAAGACAAAAAAGAGAACAATCATTGTACTTTGTCTTCCAAATACAGCAGTTACTCTAAAAATCTGACTGATTGACAAGTCACCACATGTTTTTGACGATCAGATTTCTCTTGTGCATCTAAACACACATTTTCTAGTTATCACATGTGTACAGGCCTTGTAAATGTGCCCAGTGTCAAGAGAAAGAGCCCAACACCTTCACCTGTCATTGGTCCTAACGTTATGTCTGATTTATTTAGCGTTTACCTCCTCTAGGTTTTCCCAGGACTCGGCTGCGATCTCCTCAGCAGGTATGGCGGGCAGCTGGATTTGCCTTTCAGATAAACTCTCTTCTTCTTCTTCGTCTGCGTCACGGGAGTCGCTGGACGTGTGCGCGGCAGGTGCGTGAGCGGCAGGTGCGTGGGTCGCCCGGGGCTCAGGGGCCGGGTGCAGGAGCAGAAAGTCCTGGACCGCGGCAGACGCTCTCTCTCTGATCGGCCGCACGAGTTTGTCCAGAGAAGCAGCGTCCTCCGCTCGCACTCGGCCGCAGAGCTTCTCCATCTCTCGGACGTTTGCTCTCAACTGCTGCAGGGAAAAGCAAAGGTCCTCTGTCAGTACAACTATTACTAACTATAAAACAGATTATAAATGAAATACTATTGAATTCTATAAACAGAAAAGGGTAACACTTTATAATAACTACACTAATTCACGCCTTAATAAAGCATGAACAAAGACTTAATTCATAATCAACAAATAGTTTATTAAGAATGATTCAGGCTTAGTAACTATTTAACAAATATTCTAATCCTAACCCTAACCTTAACCTTTATTAAGTAGTTACTAAGCCTGAATCATGATTAATAAACTATATATTCATTATTAATTACGTCTTTGTTAATGCTTTATTAAGGCAAAATAAAATGTAGTTATTATAAAGTGGTACCCAGAAAAGATTAAAGAAATGTGAGTATATAATGTGAGTATATAATGTGAGTATATAAAACATGCTTGCGTCTATAAGGTTTGTCAAAATGCTTATCGATACTAAAACTATTAGCAAAACTAGATTCTCATTTCAAATTAGGGCTGCACGATATTGGAAATTATAGCGACGTGTGATATGTCTATTAAGATCTGCGATATCGATATTATTGCGATATTTAAATACACTTTCTGACTAAGGCTGAAACGAAACGATTATTTTACTTGTTGACTAGTCAGCGATTATTTCTATTGTATTTAAGTGTGTATAAGTGTATTTAAGTGTATTTAAGTGTGTGTATAAGTGTATTTAAGTGTATTTAAGTGCGTGTATAAGTGTATTTAAGTGTGTATATGTGTGTATAAGTGTGTTTAAATGGTAAATAGTCACATATTTATATAGCGTTTTTCCACCTTCGAGGCACTCAAAGCGCTTTACATCAAGGAACCACTCACACATTCACACACCAGAGTACACAGACACTGGGGTCGAGGCGGGTTAAGTGTCTTGCCCAAGGACACAACGGCAGCATTCACCTGCAGGAGCAATTGCACCGCCAACCTGTGGGCCAGTGGATCTGACCGCTCAACCGAGGATGTTTATGTCAGGAGCAGGATTCGAACTGCTGACCTTCGGATCAGAAGACAATCTCTGCCAACTGAGCTACTATAAGTGTATTTAAGTATATTTAAGTATATTTCAGTATATTTAAGTGTATTTATGTATATTTAAGTATATTTAAGTGTATTTAAGTGTATTTAAGTATATTTAAGTGTATTTAAGTATATTTAAGTGTATTTAAGTATATTTAAGTGTATTTAAGTGTATTTAAGTATATTTAAGTGTATTTAAGTATATTTAAGTATATTTAAGTGTATTTAAGTATATTTCAGTATATTTAAGTATATTTAAGTGTATTTAAGTATATTTCAGTATATTTAAGTGTATTTAAGTATATTTCAGTATATTTAAGTGTATTTAAGTGTATTTAAGTATATTTCAGTATATTTAAGTGTATTTAAGTGTATTTAAGTGTATTTAAGTATATTTCAGTATATTTAAGTTTATTTAAGTATATTTCAGTATATTTAAGTATATTTAAGTGTATTTAAGTATATTTCAGTATATTTAAGTGTATTTAAGTATATTTCAGTATATTTAAGTGTATTTAAGTGTATTTAAGTATATTTCAGTATATTTAAGTGTATTTAAGTGTATTTAAGTATATTTCAGTGTATTTAAGTATATTTAAGTGTATTTAAGTATATTTCAGTGTATTTAAGTGTATTTAAGTATATTTAAGTGTATTTAAGTATATTTCAGTATATTTAAGTGTATTTAAGTGTATTTAAGTGTATTTAAGTGTATTTAAGTATATTTCAGTGTATTTAAGTGTATTTAAGTATATTTAAGTGTATTTAAGTATATTTCAGTGTATTTAAATGTATTTAAGTATATTTAAGTATATTTAAGTGTATTTAAGTATATTTCAGTATATTTAAGTGTATTTAAGTATATTTAAGTATATTTAAGTGTATTTAAGTATATTTAAGTGTATTTAAGTATATTTCAGTATATTTAAGTGTATTTAAGTATATTTAAAGTGTATTTAAGTATATTTCAGTATATTTAAGTGTTTTAAGTATATTTAAGTGTATTTAAGTATATTTCAGTATATTTAAGTTTATTTAAGTATATTTAAGTCTATTTAAGTATATTTCAGTATATTTAAGTGTATTTCAGTATATTTAAGTGTATTTAAGTATATTTCAGTATATTTAAGTGTATTTAAGTATATTTCAGTATATTTAAGTGTATTTAAGTGTATTTAAGTATATTTAAGTGTATTTAAGTGTATTTAAGTGTATTTAAGTATATTTAAGTGTATTTAAGTATATTTAAGTGTATTTAAGTATATTTCAGTATATTTAAGTATATTTAAGTGTATTTAAGTATATTTCAGTATATTTAAGTGTATTTAAGTATATTTCAGTATATTTCAGTATATTTAAGTGTATTTAAGTATATTTCAGTATATTTAAGTGTATTTAAGTGTATTTAAGTATATTTCAGTATATTTAAGTGTATTTAAGTGTATTTAAGTATATTTAAGTGTATTTAAGTGTATTTAAGTGTATTTAAGTATATTTAAGTGTATTTAAGTATATTTAAGTGTATTTAAGTATATTTCAGTATATTTAAGTATATTTAAGTGTATTTAAGTATATTTCAGTATATTTAAGTGTATTTAAGTATATTTCAGTATATTTAAGTGTATTTAAGTGTATTTAAGTATATTTCAGTATATTTAAGTGTATTTAAGTATATTTAAGTGTATTTAAGTATATTTCAGTATATTTAAGTTTATTTAAGTATATTTAAGTGTATTTAAGTATATTTCAGTATATTTAAGTGTATTTGAGTATATTTAAGTGTATTTAAGTATATTTCAGTATATTTCAGTATATTTAAGTGTATTTGAGTATATTTAAGTGTATTTAAGTATATTTCAGTATATTTAAGTGTATTTAAGTATATTTAAGTGTATTTCAGTATATTTAAGTATATTTAAGTGTATTTCAGTATATTTAAGAGTGTTTAAGTGTGTTTAAGTGTGTATAAGTGTGTGTATGTGTGGTGCTGGTGCTGCTGCTGCTGGTGGTGGTGGGGGGTGATATTATTCTGGGGAGCACAAACCCCTGTCCCGCTGTGCCCTGAGGGTGACAGGAGGATTACAGCGCAGCCACCGGCCCCCGGAGGCCACAGCACAGCCCGGGCTCACGGGGTCAACGCGCTGCCAATATCTATATCTGCTAATCGCGCCACATGAATAAACATCTCTGCGCCGGCCGCTTCTGAAAAAACTGAAAAAAATGTACTGATTAACAATTGGTCGCTTGGGTCCGGCGCCTGTCGACAAATCAACAAATCAACCGCAGCCGAATGCACGAGACGGATCAGGAAAATTGATATTAACTCGGAATATGATTTATGTTATCGTGCTTCTGTGTTGATGTGAAGACTCCACGTAAAGTTAATCCATAATTACAGACAAGACCAGCGCACCATCTAAGTCTCTTTCAGTAAACATTCTCAAATTAATATAATATGATAATTAGTCATAATGTACTAAGTTTTTGTTATAATGTGCACTAGTGTCTATTAACGATTAAGAGGTTTTGAAAAAGTATGTATTGCTAGGGATGGATTCCAGTATTGGAATAAAAAATAAAATTGTGCCAATTTTTTTTAAATCAATTTATGGAAATATGGAAATGGAAATAGAAGAGGAATCAGGCTAAAATATGGCCCTATATTTGCACAATAATGAAACTAATTATTATGTCTGTTCTATTTTTGTTTTGTTTTTCAGTGAAAAGTTAATTTGTGAACTTTACTTCAACTTAAAATAGATTTGTTGGCCTTGCTATGGATTTAATCTAAATATCGACAAGTAAAAAAAGTATATTAACTCAGAATAAGATTTCCGTTGGACTACTTGTGTGTTGACGTAAAGACAGCAGGTAAAGTTAATCCATTATTACAAATACGACCATCTAAGACTCTTTAAATAAGATCAAAGTAATGAGTCATATTGTAATAGATTGTTGTTGTGCACTCGGGTTGTTAGTTAGTTGTACCAATCAGTACAACTAAAACGACAAGGTTTAATAATATTCAGTGTTGAAAATGTCAGTCTATTGTCTAAACCTTGACCTAAAATAACAGCATTTGTAATTATCATGTTATCGAAATCAGGGTGCACGGTGGCAGAGCGGCTAGAGCTTCTGCCTCTCAATAAGGAGATCGTGGGTTCGAATCCCAGACCACCCCAACATCGTGGTTTCGAATTCCGAACCACCCTAACATCACACGATCTCTCTGGGTGGAGTCTGCATGTCCTCCCCGTGTTACCGTGGGTTCTCTCCGGGTTCTCCGGCTCCTCCCACCGTCCAAAGACATGACTGTGTAGGTTAATTGACAACTCTAAATTGTCCCTAGTGTATGAATGTGAGAGTGAATGGTTGTCTGTCCTTGTCTGTCTCTCTGTGTTTGCTGCGACGAGTTGGCCACTGTCCAGGGTGTACCCCGCCTAAGGCCCAAAGTCACTGGGATAGGCTCCAGTCACCCGCGACCCCTAACGGGAATAAGCGGTAGAAAATGAATGAAAAATGAATGAATGTTATCGAAATCAGTCTTGAGTATATTTCTTAATATCGAACCAAGTTTAATATTTTAGTATTGTGACAACTCTATTGTACACTAGTGTTTAAGAATTAAGAAAGAACTGTTTTGAAAAAGTATTTATATGCTAGGGTTGGGCGATATATCGGTTCCAATCTCTCCAATTTGGTGCCGATATTTTTCTCTTTTTATGGAAAAAGAAGAGCAATTAGGCAAAAATATGGCCATATATTTGCACAATCATGCAACAAATTATCGTCTTATTATGTCTGATACACAAGAATACATTCTGCTTTTAATTTAGTTATTTTTATTATTCATTTATAAGAGAAAAGTTAGTTTGTGAACTTTACTTTGTTGGCCTTGCTATGGATTGTCAGTATCTGCAAATGTCGGTTATCGTTATCAGCAAAAAAGATTTCTGTTTAATGTTAAAAGATGAACATTTGAGACAGAAGAGTGAACTTTAAAATACTAAACTGAACTAATACAAGAATCGCGTGCATTTCAGAAGGTTTTGTAAAGGTATAACACTACAAGATTAGCACGTTTTATGAGGAAATAAGACAGAAGGTTTTGTTGTTTGCTGAGGATAATATTCAGTTTTTTAAAAATTGCATTTTGAGACCATTCAAAGTGCAATATGGATTAAAATGTGATTAATTTTGTAGCCCTCGAGTTTAATTAAAGTGGAGATGTGAATGCTTTCTCTTATCTAAAACTAGGGGAAGGTGATATTGACTTTAATTGATCCCAATGACATTATTCAAAGCATCTTTTAGCAGTCCATCAGAAATGTGCTAACTTATAAATGTCAAAGTTGTGTTTCAAGTATCGCACAAAACATGAATGTACTGCCGAAGTATCAAAAAAGTACAGAAATATCACTTTATAACTTTGTATGGAAGAGTAAATGGCAAGTCTGCGTTATATTTACTTTAAATCAGCTCTTTTTGCTGCCTTTTGGAAATGGTTTTATGACAGACAATTAGGGCTGAAACGATTAACTGACAAATCTTTTCTTGTCCACTATAAAAATAATCATAGTCGTATTTTAATCATCATAATCTGGACTAAACAAACTCTAAAACACGTACGAAAAGACCTTTTTTTAAATAACAAAGACAGTGACATTAAATCTAAATGTCAAAAAATAATAAACAATTTCTGATTTTCATAAATTACACACTTTAAGCCTAAATACTCTCCATCTAGAAGCCTTTGATTAACACATTTCAAGCTTTATTTTATTAAAAAAGTGTTTAAAAAATCTCAAAGTGCAATAGAAATAATCGCCTGATTTGTCGACAACTAAAGTGATAGTTAGTTGCAGCCGTACTGACCATATACTTGTTATTGTAATGTTGTTTACCATCTTAAAGGCAACAGTCGCAACATTCTTGGATATATCTCCTTCCTCTTTCAGATACAGATCTTATCTTATCTACAGAGGGTCGGGATAACTTTGCCCATCGTTGGATTAACACTCTGAAGACACGGGAAAGCACTCTGGCCCGGTCTCGGGGGCGTGAGGGGTAATGGTGAGAGGATGGATGTGCGCTGTTTGGAAATATTTCACCTTCAGAGACACCGAGGCTTCCAGGCAACAACAAGTCCCAAAGGCCTCTCTTCTCCACCACTATGCGACTGCAACATGCAGAGAAGTGCGGGGTCTGAAATGAGCTTTTTTCCTTCCCGATCTTCTTGAAAACATAATCTACTCTATACAGATATTACAGGGGCTATTTGAGTAGAGATGTAGCTCTGAAAACGTTTCAGTATCTGTATGATCTGACCGTGTATCTGACCCAAACTGCACTCACAAGACTTCGACCGCACAAGAGTTCATTCAAAAACAACTATTTACACAAAAAAAAAACAGAGGAAACAGTTTGATCGTGAAAAAGATGATTATACACGTGATTTACAACCAAATCTTCAACTAACTCACTCCATGTCTTCACTTTTCTGCTGTTGTCTTATAGAAACCTTTCTGAGGGGTGAGCGATATTAACAAAAATTAATCTCTCTGTATTGTTTGCTTTATTTTGATGACAATATTCAGACAAGTGCATCAGAAATGTGCTAAAATGTGCCTTGGTTGAGGTTTAAGTCCAGCACAAAACATGAAGGGAACATAAAAATTAACCACAAAAGGGCAGAATGAGCACTTTATATCCTTGTTTTTTTGAGATTGCACTGGACATTTCTGTATTGTTTTGAGGTCATTTTTAACAAAGCTCAGGATGGAATGCAAAATAATCTGCTATGCAAAACGTCAATAGAGATGCATTAGCCAAAACAATAGAAATGAGTGAACCGTGGAACAACCTGATAAGCTGCTGGGTCACTACTGGTTATTACATTTATCCCTCTTGTAAAGTCAGAATAATTAAATTTAGTATTTAGCATCTTAAAATCTCCATTGGTTTAACATTAGGCTTGCTGAAAATTTGATGAGATAAGACACAATTCAGAGGTTTTATTTTATAGTTTCAATTATTGATGACATACTATTACTACTTACTATTGCAATATCATATATTCATTCATTTCATTCATTTTCTACCGCTTATTCCCGTTAGGGGTCGCGGGTGACTGGAGCCTATCCCAGTGACTTTGGGCCTTAGGCAGGGTACACCCTGCACAGTGGCCAACTCGTCGCAGGGCTAATATCATTTATTTTTTAAAATATTTCCAACCTCTAAATCTACTCTCCAGAAAATATTACTGGCTGTAGCTCATGTTCTGCCAATTGATTAGTCGACTAAAGAGGACAGTGATGTGAAACTGGCAAAATCCTTTAAACTTTTCAGCATCTCTATGATCTGACCATGTGTCTGACCCTAACTGGAGTCACAAGACTTCAAATGCACACGAGTTCAAGCAAAACACAACTCTTTATACAGAAAATTGCAAGGAAGTAATGCATTTACGGTATATACTGTATAAGAAGGCTATTTAAACTCATGTATCGCTGCCAAATATTCAGCAAACTCACCCCATACCTTTCCTTTCTGCTGTTGTCTCAATAATCTTTATTAAGGGTTGGCAATATTGACAAAAATGAATCTCTAGATATAGTTTTTGGAGTATATCAATGACAATATTCAGATTATATTTTCACAATGTACCAGGAATCTGCTAAAATGTGCCTGTAAATGTCTTGGTGGATCTTCAAGTATCATACAAAACGAGACAATTAACCACAAAAGAGCAAAAGAAATATCACCTTAGTTTAAACCTTTGTTTGGGAGATTACGCGAGAGGTTTATGTCTTTTTTTAATGTCATTTTTAATTGTTTTAATTTTAGACGATATACTTGATTTTCTAATTTCTGATTAATTGATTAAACAACAAAAGGTCCACACATAACGTTACGCGTTTACATTCTTTTCACTTGAATCAGAAGTGAAAGCGACAGGTCAGACTTTGGTGATAAGGTTATGGTACACTTTATTTCCCCCTTTAGAGAAATGTGTCCTGTGTATTTAACGTATCCTTCAATGCTGCTTGACTAAAGGTCCAGAGGTCTTGAACTACATATTAACTTAGTGTTTAGGAGTACGGGTGTACGATATTGACAAAAATGAATGCCATGACACCCTTTTTAATATCCTGATAATGATAGTCAGACAATATTATGTCAAACCAACAGAAATGTGTTAAAACAGGTCTTTAAATGTATTAGTTGAGGTTTAATAATCAAATACAATCACTAAAGTGTGAGGATATCACTTTATACTCTTATTTGAAAGTTTGTAATATATATGTTTTTTCTTTATAATTTGAATCAGTTTTTTGCATTTTTAAAAACTATAAACATTATACTCGACAACTTCAAAACGATATTCATGATAATATCTAAATTTCTCTCAAATTTCTGTCAAAAGTGCAGCTGAAGGATTAGTCTATTAATGATGATGTGAAAAGTGAAAGAAGTCTGAGAAATTATCTCTAGCATCATGCCGTACCTGCACTGTTCGAATAGCATTGATGTGCTCGTCGTGAAGCTTGTCCCATTGCTGCAACTGCTGAAACTGTGGAGGAAATATAAACCCTGTTAAATGTAGGAGAGTTTATGTAAACATGGTGCTGATTGGTGAGACAGTGGATGAACCTTTAAGATGTTACTGTGGTGTTTTTGCAGTCTCTCCAGGTCTGTAGGTATTGCCACTTTAATAAACTTGTGGACTGGCAGCTCCAGACGCCTTAGTGTGAGTCTGTCGTTTTCCCCAGACATCAGTGCTACTTCTGCTGAGTAAATCTGCACAGCAAAAAGCACAACATTACCTTTAAACTGTTCATGTACAACTAAAACTGTAACTGATGTTATGGAGAGATTTAGTCAATCAGAAGACTCTATACATTTCCACGCTTTTGTTCAAGAGACAGCCTTAAATTATATACATTTTACATTATACAAAGTATAATTATTACACAATGTATTATGTATGTATTCGATTAAAAGGCCTTTAACCCTTAGAGCCGCTACACCGAAAACTAAGACCATAAACTAAAAGATCGTTTAAATATGTACTTGTAATTTAAAAACAAAACTCTTGTCGCCACTTACCGATAAGTTAAAGTATTCAAAGGCATCAAATAATCAAATTCTGACTTTATAAATGGGCAACAAAGCGATGCCAAATCCTTCGATGTTTGTCAGATGTTTGTAAACAAACTTGTGCACCCTTCAATAGTTTCCGACTTCCGCAGCCGCCGTGGCTATAGTTCCTGTTTAATGCGTTCTCTTTCGATTTATGAAAACGACTATAATACAGCACAGTAAAAATAAGATGTTGAAACGTGTACATTGCCCGTGTACGATAATATTTTTTTAATCATACAATTTTTGATCACTTGAGGCAGTACTTATTCTAAGTCTCAGGTAAATCACATGTATTGGCCTCAAGTCCAAGTCTTCTGTGTTGACTTTCAAGTATTTTAAGTCTTTTTACCAAATAACCAAAAGCATATCATATTTTTATATATAATATTATATAATTTAGTATGTAACATACAGTCATATGTTTGCCTTTACAACCGCTTGGTTACGTGTGAATAAAAAGTCCTGCAAGTATCAACTGAGGGGAAAAAAAAGCTTTAAAAACACTCAAGTCACAAGGCTCCAATTCTAAGTCAAGTCCCGAGTCTTAGTCCATTTTATAAAGTCATGTAATCAAAATAGTGACTCAAGTCTGACACGAGTCCAAGTCAGGATTTTCAGTTCCACACTTCTGCTAGAAACACAATGCAGATCTACATGACTGGTCTAATGTCTCATGGAGTGTTTAGTTTTTGTGATAAACAATTAAACTGACTTTGGACATGTTAAACATATTGTGTTGTAAATTATATATATATATATATATAGGCATAGAACTCTCAAGCTAGTTCTACAGTTATATTTGTCATTAATATGTTGCATAAAACATTTTAATAACTTGGGAACAGACGAAAAGACACATTTGGCATTGGTAGTGTTATACCGTATATGACTTCAGAAATGCAGAAGAAATATGAAAATATTTTTAAATTGTTTAGACAACATTACATGAGAAACACTTGGGGTTCCCCCTTCTTTATCAGCGGTGAGTCTAAGCTGTTTCCACTTCCCCTCTGTGGCACCTTTTACCTTTGACATTTAGGCCAACCCCCCACACACTCACCTCAGCCTCCTTGAAGGAGCACAGTCCCCGAGAATGGGGCTTTCCCCTGGTACAGTGCATCTGTGTGTGTCAGTGTGTGTGCTGCGTGCGTGGGCGTGTGTGTCCACTGCTCGAGGGGACTCCCAGAGTTACAGACTGAGTGGGCAGAAGAAAGCTGACAGTGAAAGTCTGATTACAAACATCATGTTTGTCTGGCACACTTTGGGACAGGTGTCTGTTTTTGTGTTTGTTTGCGTGTGTGTGTGTGTGTGTGTGCGTGTGCGTGTGCGTGTGCGTGTGCGTGTGTGGACAGGACTCAGGGGCCAGTCATTTGAGACTAATCCAGGAAGTCTGTCAGCAGGTGAGAAAGCCAGCCGGAGTTGTTTTTACTAAAAGTGTCATTTTATCTCTTCAAAAAAAAGTGTAATAGGCCTTCTAAAAATAGACAAGCCGATGCCTGTAAAAATAATTGCATGGTTTTACATTTATTTCTGTAGTTTAGGCTCTATGTGTGTTATTTGTGTTTTACCTGCCTTCTCAAATGAAAGGCGTAACACGATTACATTAGAATAAATTACAAGCCGCAGAGAAGTGTTCTGTGGGCAGCAATGGCCTGTGTGGCTGTCCTAATGGGACGGCTAATTAAGACTCTGGGGGTATCTGCGATCTGTCAGCGCTGATCGATCGGCCAATGGACTGACAGCTCACTATGTGTGTGTTTTCTGTCGTGGAGCTGGAGTTTTTACTCTCAAAACACTCAAAACCTGCTCAAAACAATCAAGAGCAGAGAATCAAAGGGAAGTGAGTGACTGCATCACAGAAGAAGAGGCAAATCATGGTTTAGAATGGATTTTTGTTCAATAAAGTTGTCCTAAAACATAATTTTGATGGTTAAACACTTATTTATTTTTGTTGTGGTTGTTTCTCACATTAACATAGATCAAGGCATTTCTAATAGTTTCATTCTCAGTTGTTTCAAGTTGATTGGACTTTTTTGGGTTGCAGAATTTGCAGTTTAGTTAATCATTTATATTACATTTCTACAGTCAGTTATAGGTAAAATTTAAAATGTTTTTTGTTTTTGTCTGTTTCTACTGTGATTTAATGTATCTTGGACTGTTTTGTAAAAAACCTTCACAGCAAAAATGTATATCTAGCCTATAGCTTAAGATGACTTGAATTTAAAAAAAAATTATCTGGTTTTTCTGGAGTCATTTTTTGCAATTTGTGTACGAATTGTGCTCTACAAATAAACTCGCCTTGCATTTATTGCTCATCTCATTTAATTTTACCACATGAATTGCTTCTTTTTTGATACTGAGCCAGTGCAATGTAACTTTACACTTTATAGATGATGTAATGGAGCCACATAAATGCACTGAAGACTGATTATGTGGTTTTCTCCACTGTGTGCACTGCTCCATTCGTCCAAAAACCTCTCAAAGCACATACCAGCAGGCAAGTATTAGCAGCCACAGTTTCTATCAGTCACCTGTGTGCGTGTGTGTGCGTGCGTGTTTGTGTGTGTGTGTGTGTGTGTGTGTGTGTGTGTGTGTGTGTGTGTGTGCGTGCGTGTGCGTGTGTGTGTGTGAGATGTGTGTGTGTGAGATGTGCTGCAGCAGTGAGTGATGGCAGTGACAGTATAGACAGCAGCTCCTGTGAAATGTCACTGTAGCGATCAATGGTGTTTAACTAGGCTCGGGGCTGATCCGGACCTCATGCTAACACTGAGCTCTATCCTGCTCACCCCCGCTCTCTCCCCTATCACTCCCCTAATCCCCCTCAACAATCTGTGAGACGCTGTGGGCCCCTGGGAGCACGACGGGACCCTACACCTGTCCACAGACTTTGACAAACACAAACCTGTCTAAATGTAGATGTTCGCTTATTGTAAAGCAATTATTACAAGGCCGTGTCGTTGAAAGAAAGAGATTGGGATTATTTCATACAGATTTTTGATATTTGGAACTTCAGGCCAAAATGTTACTGTTAAAACTGAATAAAAATAAAGTAACACATGTCAAGATTATTCAGTTTATCGCTAATTGTGATTTTTCAGGTTCATTAAGAGCTAAAATAATGGTAATTGTGTGAATAGTAGGCAGCAACAGTGAATAATTTCAGTTCAATCTGCACTCCAAACAAGTAAAACTATGTGGAAAGTATATGAAGATTCCATTTTTGTTGCCATCGTCTACAGGAAGGAAACAAAGACAAGTGTTTTTTTTCAAAGATGGACTGAGTAATGTTTAGATTGAAGTAAAATACGTTTCACTTTTGAAAACATTACTGTACAAAGAGTAAACAGCAAGCTTTCAATTACTTTTTTAAAATGGAACTTCTACTTTCTGTTTCTGCAGATGTTTATGTGCCAGTATTAATACTTTTTCAAATTTCACTTCATGAAGTTAGTGAAGAGTGACTGATCCGTTAAAGGTGTGAATGAAACTGAATGAAGGATGTAACTGCTGTTTGGTCATAGTGCAACAAGTGTGAATAATCCTGAAAGTGTGATGTATCTTCTCACAATAATCACAACATCTTGACAAACAAACATTTTTGAAGTGCGTTTCAGTAGATGGTACACAACTTAAGTTTGGGAACCACTGCACAGCATTTATCATCCAATCTATAGAGCTCTGTCTGCGTTCTGGGTGTTTCTGAGATATTATGTGATATGTTATTGCTTTGCCTTGAATGTTCCACAATAGGACATTAAGCCGCTACATTTCCAAGGAGACAAGCTGGCTCGGTTGCAAGTCAGATCTGTGGAGAGGGGACCAGTAAAATGCATGTATTTCAAGGTATTTTTGAGCAATAAAAACCAAAGTAATAAATGTTAGTCACATAAGTTTAGTGCCCTGTAGGAAAGTTATGCAGTGTCCCTTTAAATCTTTAAGTCATATGTTCAAATCAAAATTAAGGCCAAAAAGCAGGACCAGAGTTCTTCATTTCTGATATAAAGTGTACAGCAGATCAGTTTTGAGCTACTGTGTGCGGTTTAGTTTATGTTTTTAGTTTAAGTGAAAACCAGAACACACTAAATTCCCATCTAGTTCAAATCAAAACACAAGACACAGTTAATCATAATAATCAGAACTAGTTTATAATTTCAAAGTGCTGAACAGAAAATCCAGTGAACAAAAGAGGAAGAAGTAAATCAAACAACTCAAACCCAGGAGGGACATTGAAAAAACAGCAACGTTTTTTTTTTTTTAATAGTTTTTGTATATCTTCTTCAAAAAACAATGCACAACTTGTACCACAATATTTGAAAAAGCTAAAAACACTTCAAAATATTAGTCTTGTGTATATATATATTTATATCTATGTCATTTGCTTTGTCTCATTTCAAACTGCTGCAGTGAGAGTGGGAGTGAGGGAGCCATAGTCTGAGAGAGCTCATGTTAGCTTTGACACACCATGCATTTGACCTGCTCTCACACAACCTCCACAACAGAAACACAGAGAAAAAGACTGGAATGTTTGACCCATGGCCTTAAATCTGTCGAGCACCCTCTTTTACAAATGTCCCGCTGCACTTGACGGGACAGAGAGGGTGTGTGTCTGCACCTATAGCCCTTCTTCGGGTGTTAAGTGCTGCAAAGGCCAATTCAAAAGCAATATTTACTCCTCCCATACTTCTACACATGCTATTCTCTCAGAACAACATTGAAAACGTACTGGAGCAGGTTCAAGTCTGGCTGAAGTCGTTGTTAGTGCACAATCGCTCTTTTATGCTTCGTCAGCAAAATGAGACTGTCTCTTTCTCCTCTACCTATCAACAGAGTAGGACAGGTCTTTTATTAAAATAATTTAGAGTTTGAAATAAAATGGCTCTTTTGGTTGTGATAGAGCACTTAAGGAATTGCACTTGTATAAACCATGTTTCTACATGTTTGTGTCCTGTGTTGTGATGATATTTTCACATGCTTTTTCACATTTCAGTTCATTTCAGCATAAGCACCTTCTTGACAGAGATATGTTATAAAGCATGTTCTACTTTGCAAGTCCCATGTTGAATGGGTGGGGCTGACAGTACTCATAAACCAGTGACTTCAGTCTTTTGTCAATAAGCTGCCACCCAGCTGAAGTCCTTTCCTCTTGTCCTCGTCTGGAGCACCTTCGTTCCCCGCGCACACACAGAATGATACAATGCATTTAAGCGTGTGCAGTTTGATACATGTGGTGGTCCATTTGTGACAAAGTGGCTGTTCAGTCCAGCGGTCCAGGACTTCTCTATGCTCTGGATCTTCAGAGTCAGTGTCGTTTGGTGCACGTGCTCCGTGTGGGGGTTAAAAGGCCCAAAAAGCTTGTGACTTTTAGCCACATTGTCGTCAGTCCCAAATGTCAGTAAGGCAGAGTGTCCAAAAACCTGTCAATCAAAGGTGGGGGTGGGACCAGGTCCTCCAGTTTCAGGTAGAAGATGCGCTGCAGCCCCTGTGTCCGCTGTGAGCGCAGCTCTGCCCGCAGACTGAGCACGCGGCTCATTGGACTCGATGACTTCGGCGTAGACAACGACGGACCACAGCTCAGATGTTCACTCAGGCAACACATGACTTTACTGTGCAGCTCCTCCACTCGCTTTGGGTCTTTCAGGCCCGGGACCTGCTCTGTGGACAAAGAGCAGAAAATTAATAATTACAGCATAAGAACATTAGCTTCACTGTTTGTATTGGATTTCCTCTTATTTGCTTGTGTGGCTCATGTCTTTAAGGCTTTAACCTGCCTCACTCTGTGCGGATCAATGATAAGTTTAACATGATTGGACCCTGTAAGTAGCGCCCCAACACACAGCATGTAGTGTATATGTTGAACAAATACTTCCCAATCAAAGACAATTAGCTGATTACTGTTATGTAAACATACATTAATGTGCACACTGCCCTCAGCAGCCTTAAAGGCCTAATGTGACTCCAGTCATGCAGCCGTCATGTCGTCCATTCCCTCACGTACATGTGTGAAGTGCAGACACCAGGTCCATAATGCACTGAGAGCACGCTCTCTTTGAGGGTCCATTATCTGAAGCTTATTTATTGTTTGTTTATGTGACTCTTTTGTTTGTTCTGTGTTTTCCACCGCAGAGTCGCTCCAGCCTGCCTTTCAGCCTGCTTTTCAGACTTCTCACACTCTCAGCGTTCATTCTGTCTTTTCTGTGGCTGTGTGAGCGGAGAGCTCCTGGGGCGGGATCGATCGCTCCTTTCTGTTGGGGCCACTCTGAAGCGGTCGATGGGCCGGTGGCAGTGGCGGCTCAGTTGTGGCAGTGGCTGTGAGTTCTGCCGAGGTGGCAGAGCGCCGCCGCCGAGCTGCCTCCACAGTGAGCAGGTCGATCAGGCACAGAGTTAAGTGCTCCCCCAGAGAGATGGGATGGGGCAGAGGGGCTCAGGCCGGAGGAGGTGGGGGAGGCAGTGAGGTAAAGGATGTGAGGGGGAGGGGAGTTCAGCTGTTCTCTGTCACCTTAGGCTACATTTGTAATTGGCTATTTCTAATGCATACATAATGCCCTGCACAGACAACTCACTTTAGTCACCTGTGTTGTTCTGTGTTCTTCCTCACACATTCACACTGCACTGATTAGAGCGCCAGGTGCGGGGCAGGTGCAGCAGGTGCTGCCGGGTGTCAGGTTCACGCTCATGTGTCTAAGGACGCGTTGGACATGTGTCTCTGAACACTGTCACATTCAATCAATAGTGAGGAAAGGAAAGTCTGTGCAAAGCTTGGTGTTATCAGGATGTGTCTCTTTAGAAATGTCTGTCTGTTGCCTGTAAGTCAGAGCTCATTTAATTAGAGCGCAAAAACTTAGTTACCTGTGAGCAGCACGAGGGCAGCCAAACAGGCGAAGGCCGAGGTGTCCAGGTTCAGACTCTGGAGGCGTGAGGAGAAGTCCCGAATGGAGTCCAGCCACTCCCCGAAACCTCGAAGGCACTGGAACCTGTGCAGCACCAGCCCGTTACAGAAGACCAGTTTATCCTCCGACAACATCGACCTGGAGAACACAAAGGAAGAGCATAAAGGGACTGCACAGCGAGATGTCTTCACCTATAAAATGCTCCACTATCCCTGACGTATTGTAAATATAGCTGTAGATCCCAGGCCGGGAAACAATTAAAATAACAATGAGAAAAGTGCACACAAATGGGACACAGATCAAACAGAGGCATGCAGCTGATTAAGCCTGTGTTTTCCAAATTATAGCATTTTAAAACATTCCTGCGTTCCCCTTCGCTGCGGTGGGGTGAAGGGTTAGGGCACAGGGCTGAGTATGTGTGCGTTTACAGATAAAGGTAAATAGCTGCAGCTTTAATATGCCCATGCTGTGGTGAGCAGTGGAAACAGTGGAGCTTTAACGAGGAAATGAAAAAGCTTCTCAGATGTATTTAAACATCAGTTACTCACGGCACACACACAAGACTCCCACTTCTTAACCATAAAGCAGAGAGACCAAGACTGTTCTTTATTAGTGTCCCACAGAGAGTTGGCTTTTTCATATTAAAACCCTGGATGCATGCAGTAATCCCAGCTATGCCAATTGATAACTAAAGCACAATGAAGAGATCTGGAAGGTCTTAGACGAGAGGGGAAACAAGCATGCAACACAAATGGAAAAAATAGTTAAAGAGGAAGCCTTAAATTACCGCTTGTGCAAACATTAGTTTAACAGCTACGGGGAACAAACTAAACACCACTTGTGTCTAATTATCCAGGGGTCCAATGCGCTTCAGACACAACCCAGACTTTTGCACACACCTCCTTCCACCATTACCACACCTCGGATTAACATGCAAACCAACAGGAGCAGCTGAATACAGTAGATTATCATGGGAAAAATAACACTACATCCAAAAACAGGATTATTAAAGGGGATGTAAAATCGCCATTCCTTTTCTCATAATGGTGTTCCCTGATCATTAGCTTACTCAGAGTTGTATTTAAATTGATTCGTGCGTGTGTGTGAGTGATCCTGCATCGTCTTACATTGAGGCTTTAGTGCAAAAAACAATGTCAGTTTCACTACTCCATATCTCCACCCACAGCTCTGTATTTACTTCTGATTCCACAGCAAATTCAGACACTGGGTCATAAAAGTAGGGCAAAACATGTCACATGGCCATTTCCCAAGAACAAAAGTAGGTGAATAAAAATTTGCTGATTGTTGCCTGTTTTTATTTACTACGCTGTTTTAGATCAATAATGAGCAACATTTTTGATTATCTAAGTATGTTATATTTTAATACTAAATACACAAACCAAAATATATCTTCTTTAATATTAGCATAACCCTATAACAATTAAACAGCTGCAAGTAAAACACTGCATTAATCCCAAATGCAGGGTTTGGAGATAGTATTTTGGATAGTAGCACATGCGTCCTCTTCAGACACTGGCACAGACTCTGGATGTCAGCCACACATTCCTCTCACCCCTGACGACACTGTCACCACGGCGATCAACCCGAAACCACAGAAACGGTTTGGTAATGTGGTGCTTACACCGAAGAGTAGAGCAAATATACTGTGGACACACAGCGAGTGCACATACAGCAGCGTCACACATGGCTCTGCCAGCACAGTTCAGCCTCAGGTCAAAGACGGACCACAGCCACAAAGAGAGGGAAGTGTGGAGCGCATCCTCTCACGGCACAGGCCTCTGTTTGTGTGTCTGTGCGTGTCGCTCTGTGTATGCTGTGTGCAGTGGGAGTCAGGGCATGTGCGTGTGCAATAAAAGTGAGTCTGCAGTTTACTCATGCCACCACCCGCCCTCTGCCCACCTGCACCTGGTGCCACTCTGCCCACCTTGAGCCTCTCGGCAGGAAGACACTAACTTGTGTTTGGCATCATTGTGTGTGTTTAGTGTGAGTAAGTGTGCTTTGCTGTGTTGGTTTTCTGTCCTGCACAACAAAGCCAGACAAAGAGATGAGCTTGTAGCTCAACTCCTTCTTCCCCATAAATCTATGCAGCCACATGCTTTACAACTGCACACTGGTAACCCGGGGCGATCTCAGCCTGAGCAGGGACCAGTGCTGTGCACAATATTGCATTCTCCTCACTGGTCAAAGTGGACCTGGTTCAGTTTGATTCCAGTCAGCTGAATTGAATATGTGATGTTGAAGCCCTTCAGTCGCTCAGCTGACCAGCGCTTAGATGGAATAGATCCTGTCAATTCACAGTTCTCAACGTTAGCCCAGTTTTAGCCCAGCGGACGCACACAGAGCTCTCTGTGCGTCAGATATCAGACGAGCTGAGCGGAACACTGTGGGTGTAGCTGCTGTCATAGCTACAGACTCCATTCATAATTTGGTTCATATGGCGATTACTCAGCTCCCTCCTCCTACTGAAAACACCAACACAGCATCGCTCAGCCCGGACAGTGCCGTCTACACCACAGTCATGGCATTGCATCTAGTTTACATACTACAGCAGATTACAGCTCAAATACATGGCACAGTTTGTAGACAGTGGACGCTGACCTGTGAGCCAGTCGAAGCACAAACAGCTCGAGGAAGGCCGAGTCTATGAGCAGGTTCTGGTCGTCTCTCTGGAGCTCAGAGAAGCCGGGCACACGCTCAGCCCAGCAGCGCGTGGTCTCCATCGACAGAGTGAGCAGTCGGTAGAAGAGATGGATGTGCTCGGCATCTGACGAAGAGGAGGGAGGGTCTGCGGCGCTGAACTGTGGAACACACAACACAAGCAGGTGAGACTCTCATACCGCACTCAAACATTGATCATGTGTCCGAGGGAGACTGGACTGGTACCTGGCTGTAGTCCAGGTCGCGTGGCGTGCAGTGGGAGTAGGCCCTGAGCAGAGCAGACAGCAGGCTCAGAGGAGGAGACGGTGGAGACGCTTCTGACTGCAGAGGGCTCTTTGGTTTGGAAGGCAGGCGCCCTCTGCGCCCTTTTAGGCTGTCGGTGCGCACCACTGTCAACAGACATGCACTGTACTGTGAATCATTTATCAGAGGAAACTTTATTCTACTGTGAAACAGCAGCTTGTCAGTATGTGCTCTAAGTAACACTTTCCAACAGGATATGACCAGCAGATGGCAGTATAGTTACAACACATGTTTGAAATATCTTTGGACAAATAAATGTGATTATTCTCTGAAAATTAAACCAACGAGAAACAGATGCACGTGAGAACTGTGCAGGAGCCAGAGTGAATACATCTTTATACAAGTCAATCAGTATGTCATGATGACGTCCTCGTTTACGCGCACGTAGACGTTCACTTGTGTGTGCATGTGGTTTGCGATTCAGCAACAGGTTGTACAAATGGAGTGACAGCAGTTTTGTTGCGGGGGATCGCTTACCTTCTTTGACCATGCCGACGCTCAGACACTTCTGGAAGCGGCAGTACTGACAGCGGTTGCGTCTTCTCTTGTCCACAGGACAGTTTTTACTGGCCAGGCACACATACTTGGCATTTTTCTGCACGGTGCGCTGCAGAGAGGAAACATGCAGATAATCAGACACAAACACAATCAACGACCTAATATTTGATTTGTTTAATTCAATTTCTGTGTTTCTCTCTTCCCATCAAAGAGTGAGAGCAGCGGCTCGCAGGTCAGATTTTAATTACGCGCTGAAAGGCGGCCGTGATATCAGTGTAATTAGATAAAATTAATTTTCAACAAGCCTTCCCTGCAGCAGGGACAATTTTATTAGCGCCGTCACTGACAATGGGGCGTGCGTGTGGCGCGAGGCGGAGTCCCGCGAGACATGACAGTGGCCACAGAGCAGCGTAATCAGGGTGGGTGAAACTCGCGGGTCAGCCGTGGATCAGCTCGTGCTCCTCTGGGGCCTCGTGCATCACGCTTCTCAAACGGGCCTACGGGAACACTTTTCTCCTCGGCTGGCGCGCGATTATTACTGACCTTATTAAAATGAAATCAGAAACGGCCCACGTGGGACCAGCTTTACAAACTGAGAAAGGCGCGTGTCCGGACTCCACGCGCAGGCCCAAACAGGCCACTAAATCAAATTTGGCTGAGCTATTGTTGCAGCTGATGATCTAGAAGCCTTTGAACATGACAACTTCATAACTGCGCCGAGGAAGCGTCTGTGAGCAGTGATTGTGCTTAAAATAAACAGAGCTCAGACTGAGGGCCTCGTGGGGCCCGACGCCAATCTTTAACAACATTTGACAGAGGAATCAAAAGCATGTTCCAGCTACTGCCTCGGGAGCGAAACTATTACAACATAACGATTTGATTGAGAAACATCAAACACAACACAATTAGGCCTATCGCGTTTGCACTAATGGTTCAAGTGTAAAGTGTAAGTAGGCAATAATGCAGAGGTGGAGCTGTCAGTGCAGGAGCACAGACACCGCCGGGACGCACTGTAAATTAAAGAAACAATACTCTTCTTTAACGCGCATAAAACACATCCAAACAAATAAATCCAATTAGGAAGCCCTCGCGCCACACATGTCCGGGCCCCCGGGAGACCAATAACACACCAATTATTGCATACGCTCTGGCGCGAGCGCGGAACTGGCGCGTAATGGGCGCCAGCGTCGGATGAGAGCCGTTGCCATGGCATCGTAGATCGCGTTCAATGGTCAGTGACCCGCGCGCGCAGGGATAAGTTACGGTCATTAACGGGGCTGAGGAGAATTGCCTCTAAACACATGTGTGACAACAAAGAGCAGCACCAGAAACATTCAAGATTCAAGAAGGTCCTCTGACCAGCTGCGAGAGGAAAGGTGCTCCTTCCCTTGACCCAAGCACAACATTTGAGCAGAAGGAAGATAAGTGATTCTAAGAAAAGTCTGTCTTGAGAGGAAGAGTTTGAGTTGTGATAAATGAGGCTTTCATGAGCGGTGCTGCATGTCTCCTCAGAGTCTGAGGGCGGCTCTTGTGACAGCGCTTTCATGGCCACGGCCGCCGTCTCCACCGAGACACTGTGATTTAGCGCTAATGCTGCGGCCAGATAAGTGTGTGATACTGATCAATGGGCAGGGACTGTCTTTGTGCAGGTGGACTCAAGCACACATCAAATTAACTCAACAGGATTATCCAAATATCTGGACATAGGCTCTCTGTGGCCCCTGCAGAACAAACTGATGAGGAAACTTTCAGAGACATTCTGAAGTGATGCCACTGGCCTGACTGTAAAGTCTTTTTTTACACCCCAGTTCTGTGCATTCATTTTCATCAGCATTTCTCTGCTCACAGAAAGGTCCTTAACCTGTCTGTCTGCTCCTTAAGTGCATATTAAACAAACTGAGAAGGTATGTGCTTATGTTAATAATGTATTTGTGAGAAAGTGCTCAAGAAAGTTTCTGAAATGGCTAATATTTAACCATTCGCTTTAACAAACACATGAATAATTTTACAGAATGTTGCATTGTAATTAAGTTATTATAAAATTAATAATCACATTTTCCAGATGAATAGTGAATATTTTGCTAATTTACATAACATATGGACAAATTGTAAGTCTGTAAAAATAAATAAAAACAGGTCTTGGTTTGAGAGCCAAATTGAATGAAGTAAAATGTGTTTTTAAATTGCACTAATGAAATGACAATCATTTGCAGCCCAGCTCCCACTAAATGAATGTCTGCTAACTATTCACATATAATTAAAGATAATCAGGAAATACTTTTAGGAGACAATAAAACATGGGAATAATGAAGTAATGACGCTGATGACATGATTTAAACCTCGCAGTTGTGTGAAAAAAACACATTTAGTTTGGCTGCAGCAGAGAGGAGCATCTGAATGAATAATGTTCATATTATTCCTGCAGAGGCTGTTTGCTTTGTGACTAAAGTAAGAGACCGAGGTTTGACAAGCAGCCGCAGTGATCAGCGCCCGCGGCCTGCTGCTGTACAGCCTCTGCTGCCATTAATTACTAAATAAAAACAAATTGTCAAACTAATTGAAAAGAAGGACAATTCATTTCCACCGACCAGAGGCATTATTCAATTACCTCAGTGTTTGCAGCCTTCGTCTTGCTTTGTATTTTAATTCCTCTCTCTTGTCTCATAAAGCCAATTGAAAGCTTAACAAGTGTGCCTGAAATGCCATTATTAAAAGCTGGCCAGAGAATTACTGCAGCCTCACGCAACATGAGCTTATCATTTTTAATGCTGGTCCCAAGACTTTTAATATTCAGGTTTTTCTCATGACATTTGTTGTGTTTATAAACAAATGTGACTCATGTATCTATGGACAAATGTGTCATCAGTCTAAACTAATTAGTAATGTCATCTAAATATTCATGTGAACCGTTTCCTTTTGCTTCACACTGTATAAATATGTGCACACAGTCACAGCAGTGGTGGTTTGAGGGTTTACCTTGAAGAAGCCCTTGCAGCCCTCACAGGTGCGGACCCCGTAGTGCTGGCAGGCCGCGTTGTCCCCACACACTGCACAGGTGCCCTCCCCCTGAGGGCCTCTGGGGGGCGGCGACGGCAGGCTGTCTCCCAGAAGAGGACCACAAGGCCCCAGAGCCAGGGAGCGGAAGGCCAGGCTGCTGGCCCCGGCCCCTCGGTGCAGCTGGTACATGGGCTGCTCTAAGGCCGAGCCGTGAGGGTGCGACACAGACGACGAAGAGGAGGAGGAGGAAGAGGAGGTCCGGACCAGGCCCCCCCCCAGACTCTCGTAACCCCCCACGCTGCTGCCGCTGTGGGGCGGCGAGTGCTGGTAGAAATGTGAGAAGCGCGGGGACTTGAGTGCGCTGCTGTCGAGGCTGGAGCCCAGAGAGTGAGGATGAGGAGGAGCCAGAGAATGCTCCTCCCACAGGAAGGACGTGCCCGGCTGCGGCGGCATCGAGGGAGTGGTGGGCGTGGAGGGCGGGGACGGTTTAAAGTACATGTTAGAGGAGGACATGGCCTCCAGAGGGGGCGCTGTGGGGTAACTCTCCTCCTCCTTCTTGATTGTAGGACGATGGGAGGGCATCTGGTATAGGCAGGAGGACTTTGGCAGCTCGTAACTGCCCTCCACAAACACGTTGAAGCTGGGCAGCGACGTTGTAGCTGCTGCAGAGATCTCGCCTCCTCCGAGGTCCAGCTTGGTGTAGTCCGGGGTCATGAGGTCAGAGCCATAGCTGTCGCCCTGGTAACCGAAGGACTGGCCAGAGTAGGCGGAGCCTGGAGGGGCGGGCCCGTACTGAGCCTGCACACAGGGCATGTCTGCCAAGAAACACACAGGAGATCAGCACTCATCATCCACTCATCAAATATGAATAAGTTCTACAAACGATTAGTGCATTGCATTTCAGAAAAGGATGTTTTTGATGCACCAATAAAGATCTTATTTACTACTAAAGGATTGTTTTGTGTTGTGTATTTCAGGTTTGTGTCTGTAAACCATAAACTACAGGTCCAATTCAAACCCTCAGCATTCTTGCTGAACTGGTAACTCTGCAGTAATTGTGTATTGTCAAAGTAAAACTCTGCCAAACAAATCTATGTGTGTGAGGTTACTACAGCTGGAGTTTCTGTGTGTTCTTTGTTGGTGCAAAGATGCAAAGAGAAAATCAGCTTGAGGAGAAGCCCAGGACTCAGGATGTGAGGCACAAGCAGAGGCCCAGCGGGACGTCCTGAACAGCCACATTGGAACGGTTTTCATAGAGGTGTTGGACTTCTGGATTGTTACTGCAAAAGTCAACGTTTTTGCCACCAATCATAGCTAATAAAACGACCAATTCTTTCCACCCCTCCTTTTTCAGTTTCCAGTTTTCACACCTCTTGCACTTGTTGCTTCACACACACAACTCAGGTTACTTGACAGTTACTTCAGTGGCACACGCGACATGATCTTAATAACAGAAAGGCCTGGAGGAAAAGCAAAGCTACGTTGGCTGCAAGCTCTGAAATGCTGCGACTGCTGTGAGCGGCGGAGCAGGGGTTAGTCAGACGGCAAAGAAGATGAGATAACGTTAAATAATAATGGAACCCTATGGTGGTGTTGGATGCGCACACTCAGATAAAGAGACGCACAGAGACAGATATTTGCTTTAACTGCTGCAGACGCCAGCCGGTATGTCTTGAGTTTTCCCCTTGATTGAATTCAGCAGGACGCCTCATTCTTCTCTCCAGAGCGGTGGCCCTACTGCTCTAAATCTTGTGGTCGTCCTATCAAGCTCCTTACGTAACAGCAGTGCCACTCCACCTGCCCCGTATAGCGAGGGGCATATGGGAGAGTAATCAGTCACAGTGTCGCGGTGCTAGCGCTGTTTGCTCGTCGCTCTGGAGCAGGGAACTGTCAACAAAGAGCTGCACCCACATGACGCCCGACATACGCGCACCCGCTGCACCCTGCGTCATGTTTATGTGCACCAAACACAGGAGCCGTCGGAGCCCGGGGAGAAGTGATGCCCTCGTCACAACTATGATGTCCAGAGTGTTCGGTTAATCGATAATCGTGAGCATTCAGGTCACAATACAAGCGCACAAACTAAATAATCGTGGCACTTTTAGAAGAAAAGTCAAGATATTCAGTTCAAGTTATACTTTAAATAAGTAAACCTGAATATAAACCAATATTTATAGCTGACTGTTTTATGTTAACTTAACTTAACTTACATGATTATGAGTGTAGCTGCGTGATTTGGGGAAAATATCAAATTGCGATTTTTCTGACCAGTTTTGCGATTCAATTTGCAATTTTTTAATGATGGGATTCTGTTCAAAGTTGACATTTTAAACACGTAGAGGAGAATTGACAAAAAGACTGACAAATGAATAAAATACTTCATGTTTTTGTCACTTGTGGTTGTGTTTATGTCGCTTGTGGTTGCATTTCTGTTGCTTTCAGTCGCATTTTTGCTGGTTGTAGACGTGTTTTTGTCACTTCTGGTCCCAATTGTGTCGCTTATAAACTTATTTTTTATGCTTTCAGTGAGGTTTTTGTCACTTTTACTCACTTATTCTCACTTTTAGTCTCTTTAGGGTGTGTTTTTATCGCTTTCAGTCATATTTTTCTCGCTTATTTCAAATCTATACTACAAGGTTAGCAATTTTATGCAGAATAAAACAGAATATTTGGTTGCTTGTGGAGGAAATTATTGCACTTCAAAAATTGCAACCTTTGTGATTTGCTAATCGCATCCATTAAAATTGTAATCTTTACTTTACTTTATCATTCAGAAAGTTCAATTTCACAAAGCTGGTCACAGACAATGAGAATTATGATTTATTAGACAATTTAAATGAGAAAAATCAAGTCTTTTACTGTTGGTTGGTGTCAATAATTGTGTATAATAATTGTTAAACCGTGATGTCTCTAACCTAAACTTTGACACTGTGACATTCATTCACACAACACGTACACACCGAAAAGAAGCAGCTCTGCAAATTAATTTCACAATCAGACAAACTGCTCAAATGTTTCTCAATATTTCAGAGACCAGCTTTTGCAAATGCCAAATGAATCATGCTTTGGATTCCAACATGCTTTTTTCTCCAAACTGTATTTTTCCTCCAATTTAGAGTCAGCTCCTTTATTTCTTGATTCTATTTTTCTGTGGCTGTTTTGTGCTGCTACATTCTGTCCCATTATTTGCGAAGAATGACTGAAAACACCCAGAGCAATGCACTGTAGAAAAAGCATTAATTTGAGCCACTGCTGCACAATTAATTTATAGCTAAAGGACAAAGCTGAGGGGCTGCCACAGTGACTCAAAACGTTAATTAATTGAGACAAAAAAGCACACATATTATCTACATACATGCAGTTCTAAAATGCTAAGTAGACGGGCAGGTTGTTTTGCTCTGCATGAGGGGCGTTTGGCAATATCGAGGCAGAATGACATGTCGATTAGTTTTGAGGATGTGAGTCATGTTTTTTTTTTTTTTTTTTTTGAGTGACCACCTTTCTCCAGCCCACATGGAAACACAGAGGCGTCACGGCAGCTTCACGGGCGACACCTAACACTTCTGCATCAGAGAAGTGACACAAACGCATTGAACAGAGAGCAGAGGCAGCCAGGGAGGTTACGCTGGCCTTAAGGTTAAACCCAGGGACTGAGTGATCAGTCCAAACGGGAAAATGCAACAGGAATATAGTTGATATACTTGCATTTATTTGCGGTCATTTAATGTCAGCTCCAGCCTTATACTTTAGACTAGGGGTGTCAAAATTATTCAGTTAATTGATATTTCATGTTGATTTATCAGGTTACAATGTAAGAATTAAAACTCATAATTGTGACAGATTTAGAAGTAAATTTAAGTATTTTGTTCAATTTATAGTTTAAAAAAATGAAAGAAATATAAACTACTTTTTTATCTGGGTGTTTTTGTCACATTAGCTGTATTTTTTCATTCAAAGAAAGTCACATTTCATAAAACTTGAGGAATAGTAGTGTTTTAAGCAACGGGAATGAAAGAAAATTATAGATTTCACTGTTGTTTGGTTTCAGTAAGTGTGAATAATTATCAAATTGTGATTTTTTTTCTTACAATATTCTTAATTGGTATTGTAACACGCCTATTTTACACTTCTACAAACATGTTGCCAAATGCACACGGTTCTTTTGTGAGTAAAAAGTGAACATTTCTGCGTTTTCTCGAATATAAATGCAACTGAAAAGCTTTAAAAGGCGCACTGTAACCTGAACCTTGACTTTAAAACTACAAACCTTATTGCAATTCAAATTACTACCAGTCATTTCCAAACCCATTCAGCCACAGTTTAAACCCTTAACTACAGAGATGCACCTTTGTAACATCTTGTATGTTGCATGGGAGTGTCTGCAGTCTGCGTGTGAGTCGATGTGTGTGTCACGAAGTGTTTCTCGTGCACACACACATCACCACAGCTGATGTTCGACATATAAACAAACCTGCATGTACCGCTAATAATCCTGACCAAAACCTGTCCAACCACCTGCACAAGTGTCTCCTATTGTTTTGCTTAAGCCATTTATTTCGTCTCCTTGTCAAATTTTAATCGTGCATAAGAATTTAAGCTATGGTTCCAGACACACCAATTTACATTTACAAGTTGCTGAAATGTTAAAGCAGAGTTTTTTTGGCCACTGCTGAGTCTCAAACTGTACTTGAACTTGTAAAAAGATTGGGCAATATTGATAAAAATAAATATCTCGATCTTTTTTTGAGCAGTATCCCGATGACAATATTAAAGAAATCCAACAGAAATGTGCTAAAACATGTCTTTAAATGTATTCGCAGAAGTTTAATTATGAAACTAATGTGAAATATCTGTAAAATTAATCGCAAAAGTGCAGAAATATCACCTTTTACTCTTACTTGAAAGTTTGCAATGTTTCTTTTTTCATTTTTATTTGTAATCAGCTCTTTTTGCAGCATCTTTACTCCAAACGACACCGTCAGATTTTGCAAAACAACATTCCCAATATTCTCTCAAGTTCGATTCAGTATTTTTGCCTGGATTGTGAACCAGATCTACTTTTCCTGAGCTAAACGTCCAACACCACCATGTGATTGCTGTGATTACACCTAAACATGCATCAAGGTGCAGTGTGAGGGAGAAAGCAACCCAAGCAGCAAATGAAGGCAAAAAAGTGTCTAACCTCGAGGTGTACATTTCAACTGGACATACTGCAGCTGTTCCAATATCTGAGTGCGCTTGTTCATTGTCAGAATGCCATAGATCTAACAAATAAAAACATGAAGGTGCACAGGTGAGTACAGGGAACACACAGGCGGGAGAAAAACGAGGCGCTCCAATGAATTATGGCACAGGTGGATCGAGCCTCTCTCTCGGCACAGATCCCTCTCAAAAGCAGCGCGTCAAAAGCAGCATCTAATACGCAACACACGCTCCGCCGTTAAGGAATTTCAATGGGAAGAAATGTGCAAAAACTAAAACCGCAGTTGAGTCACTTGAAGGATCCATTTCTCTCTCCCCGCAGCTTCTGAAATGAGGTGTGCCCACTCTCTGGTTTCTGACAGTTTGTAACGATTGAAACGCGGACAAGCCAGACTATAAACCTCTTGGAAGCACTGGATTTTGATTTTTGGATAGATCTGGGACTGAAATGCGAATTATGTGGGTTTTATACAATACTTTTGGTTGGATAAATTGTCAAAGTTGGGCTTGTGTTTTATAGAAGTTAGCTGTGTTTATCATCGAAAGAAAAAAACAAAAGCAAGCAAGAAAACAAAATCCAGAGTAAAGTGAGAGTAAAAAGTCCCAGCTCGAGTGAGTGCTGTACCTGGTGAAAGAGCCTCGCGCTGAATGGTGCTGGTCCGGGGTGGAGAGGGCGCGTGGCTGCGGCCGGACAGGGGCTCTTGGAGCTGGGAGGACTCGGCGTGCGTCGCGGAGGATGAGGCGCGCTCTTCCGAACCTGTGTCTGGAGCAGAGTCAGAGTCAGCGCGCTCCAAACAGAGGAGACACACACACACAGAGTCCCGAGGCGAAAGAGACTAACAGACAAGCGTGACTTAATGCTGATTATGTTTCCCTTCCAAATCAATGAATAGCGTTACATCACAGCGCAATTTATCAAATATGTCAGGGCTGTTTTTCAGACTCTTCACGTGCGTTGCAGTTTCAATTTAAGGACAATTCAGGTCATCTATAACTTTTGATTCTCTCTTTCTTTTTCCAGGTCTAAATGCAAGTGAGATCACAGAATTTGTTTGGAAAGTTATACAGCAAAAAAGTTAAAGCAAGACTGTTTTTTAACGTTTTGTCACAGTTAGTCGTATAAAATATAGACAACTATATATTTTTGTTCGTGGTGCACGTACTAAAAAGAGCAAGAACACATGAAGTACACTCATTTCAGACGTTATTCCTGGATGAAAAGTTTCACTTTAGCGGTGTCTCTTTCAATATTAGTGTCATATTATATCACATTATCGTTACAGACCTAGAGCCAGTGCGCGTGCACAAACAGCGGTGCGCCTCAGAGCCCGTCCTTCGTGCGTCCCTCGGATGAGCGCCGTGCTCCTCTGCCCAGGATTCATCCAGGGGCGCGAAAGAGCCATAAAAGTGGGAGACTTTGACCCAAAGCAGAGTGGCGGGTCCTGAGCTCCGCGCGTCTTCAGCTGCCTCACACTGAAGAGAGACGCGCGTTTGGAGAGGGATATGAAAGCCCAGAGCGCCCCCTTTCTGCAACAAACTCTTTAACTTTCTGAAATATAAAAGCGCCAGTGCTTTGGCTCTACACCTGCGTCTCACTGTTCCACAACTGCCACCTTTATGTCCACACTCTTCACTGTTAACCTCCTGCATGTCAGCTCTCACACACCTGATGTGTCTGAAGAGGCACGTGTGAGGACGAAACGTCAGGCTGTTCTAAACTGACATGCGACTAACACAATGTACTGTCAATGACAGCAAATATTCAAAGACTAAAACTCCTCTGCATTTGTTGTTAAAGCAAATCAGTGGATGGAAAACCTCCACGCGCTCTTGATAAATAGTCAGTAAACGGCACTTGTGTTTCTAATCAAGGAAAAGCTGAGACAAAGTAAGACACTGCCTGATCTCTCTCCTGTTTTGTGTGTCGAGGACGCGTAGTCGGAGAGGCTGTGCCACTGAGCACCGGTAACCAGGAGAAGCTCATAAGAGCTGCAAAGCACGCGGTCAGAGCGCCGGTAGCCCCCGGTGAAGCCCCTCGCAGCAATAAGCCGAGACACCAGCAAACACACAGAGCACATAAAAAGAGAAAAAGAACGATATGTGTCCGAGACGTAAATCGTTGAGAGTCACCAGAGTTTCTTGTACGCACTTGTGCTCGTGCGTAAAAAGAAGTTGGGACAAAAACCAAACCAAAAAAAGAGCACATCCTCCTGGGCAGGACACGGTGTTGTTGGTAAATATTTGGACAATGTTAGAGATGAATGGGCGAGTGTGTTGTCTGTGTGTGATCAATGGGAGGGCAGTTTTGTCTTTACACGTTACGAGGACCTGTCATCTGTGCTTCAGGCGGACACTGAGGTAAAACTGTCTGGGAGCAGCACTTGTGCATTTACTCCGGTGTTTGACGCGGTTTAAGTCTTAATAAATGTGAAACATGCAAAACTCGACCGACCAAACACGATAAAGACAAGGTAATCACGGAAATAACTGATCGTGCCCCTGTCTAAGGGGACATGTCCATTCTGAGAGAGAAGCATCTCATTTCCATGACAACCGGAAAGGATACGATCCTTTCCTCGCGCAGATTAAATGGACCCTCGTGCGGCTGCAGGAGCAGCTGTGCGCGAGGCTTCAGCAACAGGTCAGAGGTAAACTTTGACAGTTCAGACTTGAACTAAACACACGAGTTTAAGTCTTTACTGCCCGCGCTGTGACACGTACATGTCACTTCAGAACATGTGCCATACGAGCGTCCTTCAGTCATTCATTCCAAATGTACTCACTGGTTTGCTGTAGAGGTTCCGTCTTTACATGTGGTAATAACCTTGCGTGAAGTATCCTATTCCCATCCAGAAATGACCAAAAATCAGTGGCAATTTATGTGAAAAAAGTAAAATTGCTGTCGGTGATGTTTGGACGCCGGCGTCAAAAAGTGTCTTCATCAAGTACAGAAAGTTGTCAAAATGAAATAAAATGTCAAGACAAAAGCCTCGGCGGAGTGAGCCGTGTCTGCTCCGCGCGCTCTGTCAGTGTCGGTGCTTTGTAAAGTGTGGACTTGCAACGCGACTTTGTTTATGTGCTCGTCTAAAGGGAGAAAGTCAAATACTGCATTTATGTGGGATCTGCCTCCACACAGACGCTTGGTATGCGCTACGTCAATGTGACGCCATGGGAGAGGTGACGTCACTGCGCACGGCTCTCTCTCTCCCCCTCTATCTGTTGTACAGTACAGACACATAAGCCCCGCTCCACTGTCAGTGCCAGAGAGAGAGAGGGGGAGGGAGAGAGAGAGAGAGAGAGAGAGCGAGGGGGGAGACAGGGAGAGAGACAGAGAAGGAGAAAGAGAGAACGAGGGGGGAAGAGAGACAGAGAGAGAGAGAGAGAGACAGAGAGAGGGAGAGAGAGAGAGACAGAGAGAGGGAGAGAGAGAGAGACAGAGAAAGGGAGAGAGAGAGCGAGAGAGAGAGAGAGAGAGCACGGTCGGTTTGATGTTTTGAGGGCACGCGCAGTGTAGAGCTTGTGCGCGAGCGGGCGACTTTAAACTTGACAGTTCAAGAAAAGGTTTGAAAAAAAAAACAATTGTGTCATTGGTCATTGTGATTATCTGTGGTCTATTTCAAGATCTGACTCACAGCTGAAATAAAACATACAATTTTATAAACCTCCAATTGTCTAGAAAAGAGCCATTACAAAGACTTTCTTTTCCACACAATTTGCAATTGCACGGATTGCAAATGGTACAACACTCCTCTCAATAGTCTAAACTTTATGGCACCTTGTCGGATATATTTTTTAGACTTTATGTGCTCTACAAACAAAACTGCCTTCTGCACTTTAATTGTACAAACATGTTTACAACTTGTCCACTTACTATGGACATGAAGTAAACCACTTAAAATAGCAACGACTGTGCCACGGAGCTGGTTAATGTGCGTCTTTACAAACCCAGCGAGGGGAGCACGTTGCGTCGACGGCGAACACAACAACCTGAGGAATAAACCGAGTCCGAGAGGATTCACGGAGCAATGATTTACCACAGCCAATCACGAGGCGCGTAAACCTCGGTCAGCGTCCTAATTCTGTCCAATGATGTGCTCAAGGGGGCGGGGGAAGCCTTGACGCACTGAGGCTCGTGATTGACGCAAGCTTTGTTACTAAATTTAGCATCTGGGCGACGGAGGCAGAGTTAGATAGTAGAGAACCCATTCATTGTACCGGGGATTGTGCAGCAGCCAAGCCAAATATAGTCTTAGACAGGTATTTTTAGCCGTAAAGTGTGTCCCCGCTTTCATTCGGGATACAGTCCGAAAAAAGACCCAAAAGCAGCTGTTTTACGCGCAGCTCATGTGCCTTTATCCACACGGTTTGATCCGCCAGTGGTTTATATTCATGTTAGGGATTTCTGGGACAAGGACTGACGAGCTGAAAGTGTTTTGCAGAAGCGAAGATGTCCACGCGGTTTGCCTTTTTTCTTTCTCACAGCTCGTTTCTGAGGCTGTGGCGATGATGATGAAGGGAGAGTAGCCAGGACGCGCCGGTGTTGTCGGGTTAATAATGAAAGGTGTGGGCTGCTGCTGCTGCTGAGGCGTGTGACAGGCGCAGAGTGATCAGAGCAGAGCTGGGGAAATCCCTCTCAGCAGCCAGACGTAATAGAAGCAGGTGTAGTAGTGAACCAAGCCACTGTCCATCTGCCCCTGTGGACGCAGATTAAAAAGTATCCAGGGCTTTTTTTTTGCTGACTGGGCACTGAGGCTGGTCTTTTTCAAAAGTTAGAGGGTTGTGAATAGGAAAAGACAGTGTATTTCTTGTACTATTATTGATATTTACCTCAAATTGTAGAAAAAGATGGACACGTTTTGAATGTGGAGACTAGGTAAATAAAAGTTCTTGGTGAATAACTGCAAAAACACCACGAGATTTTCAGTTTTTGGCAATCATAAAGCACAGAGAGAAACTGGAATAGCAAAAAGCACCAACATAATACAACGCAGAGTGCCAGTGCGTACAAAAAGTCTTTGATTTCTTTGTGAGAAAAAACAACAAAACATTTTTCACAGTGTTTTCTCTTACTATTCAATGTGGAATCAATGAAAAAGTGGGGCATTCTCTAAAGAAGTGGGGCAGATGCCTAAATGGATGTTCAGGACGACCAAAAGAGGGACACGTGGTTATCCTTGTGATGTGGGAGATTTGGTATGGGACAAATTCCCTGATTTATAGAGATGAGATGTTTTCAGTGCTTCCTCATTCTCTTAGTGAGTTATTAGTGAGTTCAAATGAAACGTAAGAGACGGCAAATATGTGTTTACAAAATCATCAGGAGTAAAACAAAGTTACACAGACATTTGTAATTGTTTTTTCCAAAGGTCAATTTGTGAACTTTTCAGCTTAACATCAATTTGCTTTAAAAATAAATAAAATAAAATAAAAACAAGACAAATATTGGATGTTAGAATCAGATGAAAAAAGAAAATCCACATTGGACCATAAAGCCCAAATCATTATGACGTCACAGTTGGGTCTGAAAGTTGAATTCCTGTATTTTGTTTTTCATAGCCCCATGTTTTGTGAGTGACTTTATCTTTATCTTGTGAGTGAGTTTCTACACAGACACACCAGAGTATTGAAATCTGTTCAACTAGTTCCTCTCACAAACCCTTTGGCCCATTGTTAATATCTTCAACTTTTCATTTTCAGGTGCGAGCTCGGCTTCAGAACAGCTTTGCACTTTGCAAACCGCCCCGAGCACAGCCAATCAGAGCACTGCTTTCAGCTCCTACTTACGGGTTGACGAGACATAAAATACATTGTTAGATGCAGACAGGATACACGGCTCATTTTAATCAGTGCTCCTTTTAAAAGATACTCTTCGGGGGAAACACAGCCATTACAAAAACCTCCCTTCAGTCCTTTTGAATATATCCCACAGTTAACATATTGTCCAACAGTCACACGGCTCTTAAGCTTTGACTGATGAGCGATTAAATGTGTTTGTTTGAGGAGTTAATTGCGTCATCTGAAGAAAAGAACATATTAATTCATGATTTGACTTTATTGAAAACGTTTTCTTTTTTATTCTTTTTACATTTTTTCTTTGTAAATTATACCCATTTATTTGGATTTCCAGGAAAACATATCCTAATGGCACAGTCTGTTCTACTCCATGAAACATCAGGGTCGTTTGGGGAGACTAAGCAGAGCATTTGTTTTTGCAGATGAAATTTCACAGTCAATCAACTTTGAGAGAATTCTGTATTTTTGGTTTAATACTGAAGCTTGTTTCTTACTGTGTTATTTCCACAGGTCTCGCACTGGTCAGTGTACCAAATACCGAGTGCCCCGTGCTGTGACGTGTAATCCAGATTAACCCGCTCTTTCATTCAGACAGACATGGAAGTGATTAGAGATTATGAGCCGGTTCTTTTAATAGAACTGTGCATGTGGGCACTCCAGTACGTGCGCCAGGCCTGGTCAGGTGACTCAGACCACACATACAAACACGCACACAAGGCCATCACACTCATTTGTTTTTATCACTTTATTACTCTGCAGTGATTTAGACGCAACTTCGACCATCAAACCATTCATAAAGCTGCTAAATGACCCTCTTGTTGCAGTATTTGTGCCCCGTTATGAATGCAACTTTTGATACTCAATTGTCTCATGAGGAATGTTGTAGTCTTATACAATATGAGCTCATGACATGTCAAATAAGCATGAATAAAATAAAACATTTGTCCTCGTTCTTTGATGCCACTGCTTTGCGCCCATTGACCCGTCTTCAGATTTTGTAAAACCTGAGCGTTTGGAGAAAACCCACCCACACAGGGAGAACATGCAGACTCCAAAGAAAGGCCTTGACTGACCCAGAAATTGGACATGGAACCTTCTTGCGGTGAGGCGAGAGTGCCAAGTTCTCTGCCACTGTGTTTTGAGCATACAGTATATGTTGTCTCAAAGGTGCTGTACCTAGGTTTGGTCCACGGTTATTTCTCACTTTCCTAACGCATTTGGAGCATTGTTATTATTAAAGGGGCTGCACCTGATTGTTACTGTTTTGAAACATGAAAAACAGAACTAGTTCATGTGCCTAATGTTAAAGATGAAGTCAAATCTGTGTTGCTCCAGTACAGATTTAGATGAAAATGAGACCACAGCACTTTCTCTGCATCTATTTACAGAGCGTTTTATTCTACGAGAAGCAGGAAGTGCGCTGTTAGCATGCTAATGTTTGTTAGCTTTACCAGGAATGGCAAAACTCACTCTGGCCTCAGGAACATGTGAAAAGTATTTATAAACTCAATGTGGTGAATATTTAGGATGCTGGACTGCATTAGAAAAGTGAGCGACACGTGACGAATGTAAAGAGTTTAAAATAAACTAGTTCTGTTTTTCACGTTTCAAAACCGTCAAAATCAGGTACAGCGCCTTTAACCACAGACAGTTTGTAAGTGACTTTTCAAAACTGTCAGAAGTCAGAGCACATTTCCTGATTCTTGGATGATAAGACACTTTATTATTAGATGCCGACAGATAGATAGACCCCATAATAGAAGTAGTAGTACTCAGCCTACAGTGGTGTCATTTTTGCTCTGAAAGCTTTTACAATATACTGTATCTGTATCGTGAGCAAACAGATTAGGCTCAACTAAATAGACAGGAATCAGGTACAGTCATGTGGGGAAGTAGGCCAAAAGTGGTCAAAAGTAGGAGGCAGACTCAGAAATGTCCATTTTTGTCCATTTATTCCCGTGGTGAAAAAAAGTGCAAGAAATAATACATATTTACAAAAAATAACTGTGCTTAACTGAAATCAAAAGCAACAGAACTTAAGGAAACTGAAGAAAAACCCCACAGGTACCAGCTACATGATGGTTCTCCCCGAGATGGGGCCCAGCAGAACCCTTTTATGCCCTAGGCCCCTCCCCTAGGACAGTACACCTTGATTGCAGGTAACTGCACCAACTCAACCCTTGCAGAGGAAATGGAAAGTGCTTTTCCTTTCCATGGACCTATGTCCCCAAACAATTCAGATGTTTAAATAAAACTATGAACACAAAAAAAATAAATTTTAAACACCTTATTAAACTAATACCAAATTGAACTAAGGCAGTTCTCCCCTCCACGTGGTCTGGCCCATGACCCCTACAAAGGTTATAAAAATGGCTGCCATGAGGCCCTCCTCCTCTTTGACTAGACCGTGTGGTAAGTTTGTTGAATTGAAGTTAACTGAAATACAAATTTAAACAAATAAACATATTGAAAGGAACTTATGTGTTGTGTGATACTTAACTAAAAAGACTAAACAAAACAAACCCGGGATAGTCATGTTTAGCAGTTCAGTTGGATATGGGAAATTGAAAATTCATACAAATTAAAGGTGATTAAAGGGACAAAGACCCACTTTGTCACAAGTCACTTTAATAATTTGTGTGTTTTCTTTTGTTCAGTTGAGCTCATTTCTCAGCACTGATACTGTACTGAGTAAACAAACACCTGACATATGCAGCAGAGAAGTGCAGCCTTTTGCCTGAGCTTTGGTGCTTTGCGTGGGGAGAACTTTGGAGGACGTAAAGCCTCTGCTGTCCATCACGGCTGAAGTGGACACTGCAGCACTTACATTATGTTGTGGGCATACTGCACTAAAACACACTGATCTGTGGCTTATCTCAAACTGGAAGTGAAAAGTGATTGTGTCACTTTGAATGAGCTCTCTATGTGGACAGCCAAGGCAACAGCACTCAGCTCTGTGACACTGGAGAAACAGGAAAGTAAAGAACCCGAGAAACAGAGGAAGGCTTTTATCTCAGTGTCACCAAATCTGCTGTAACTGTACGTCAGAGTGCGGGTGAGGAGGGGGCACGGGGTGAGCGGGGGGGAGTGCAGCGCCGTGGCAGGGCTCTCAATAGTGGCATTCTTCCTCTTTGTGGACCCACACACACTGAGGGGAATCCCCGCGGGACAGCCCAAGTGCAGTAACGCGAGCCCCCAGCGCCTTATCACCCCACTGCCCAAACACAGGGCGGACGAGTGTACCGCGGCTCTCCAGAACCGGCCGGTACAGATGTTATCCTCTCCACTTTTACACACAGCGGCTTTGAAACGCCGAGCAAATCTGTGCAGCAGCTCTTTATCAGGCCTTTCATCCCACAGTGACATTTCAACCTGGTTTACAATGATATGTGCACTTTTCATAACGTGTTTGCGCCGGTGTCTTATCGTTCTTGTATGGAACACGTTAACACAGCTGGGATCAGTCGGTGTGTCCTTGGGCAAGGCACTTCGATCACCTCTCAGTGTTTGCAGGATCTTGGTGAGTGAGTGCACTGTGATGGTTGGAGAATCTTGCTTTGTCAGTCTTTACTCAGGGCAGCCGTGACGCAGCAGAAGTAACTACCATCACGGAATTAATGGGTTTGATGCACAATTTTCAATGATGAATAATTAGGACTGTTGTCATAGCAACTGAAAACAAAACATTACATCTTTTGAATGGGAAAAGTCCTCAGAATGCTGAAAAGGAAGCTGAAACCGAATAGGCCCATAATATTTGATGGATGGCAGCTACACCTCACATTTTTTCTTTATAATAATCTCAGTCCTAGGGGGATCATACCTTCAGTTATTTCTTATGATCATGTCATGTAACCCAGTGAGTGATTCACGACCCCCAAAATAGCAACAGCTGGCATTCACAAAAAATGTCTAATGTTTTATTTTATTTAGAGAATATAGATCTAGAAAAATGACTTTGGTCCACAAATAAGACTCTGCATTTAAAACAGCATTTGAAGGTTGCCCTTTTTAAGACTGTTGTATCAGTTTGATTTTTCTCGTTATGATTTGGGGACCCCTTCCTCAGGTGAATCCCTTTGACTGCCTTGAAGGTGGAAAAGCGCTATATAAAAATGTGACCATTTACCGTTTTGCGACCCCCAAAGTGACCTGGCCCCCAGTTTGAGAACCGCTGATGTAACATTTATGAAATTTGATTCTTGACTTTCCAGTTGTGAGTACATAATTCCCTTTAGCAACCCTTTATAATAACCATACTGTAACTGTTCTTAATAAAGCATGAACAAAGTGCCCATGACCGGTTGAACCACTCATTTAACTAAAATGCAGTTAAGATAAATATATTTCAAATTCTGCTAAAATCCTTACAAATTTTATTCCCAGATTAGCAATTTTAGGCTTTTAATTTTACTTCCTGGTTGTAATTGACGATATTTCACTACGAAATGACCAAGAAATCATCCTGTTCAGTGCACCAAAACGCCGCTAATGTCACTGATTTTTTCGTTTGACAAAGATAAATATATGTTAACTGCTTTATTTAGTTTAGTCAGTGTTTAAAGGGTCAAAAAATAAGTTTATCTTGTGTAAATATGCATAACCTTTGTCTCCCTAGTGTGATCAGTTTGTTTACTTCCTGTCATTTTCAACAGATTTTTCAACTTTTCTCCACAAACAGTGACCTGATTGGTGTGAAATTATAATTTATGTTTACATCATACACACTTTAAGAATGAAAGGATTACTAACTTAATTAACCCTAAATCTGAAACCATAACACCTTAATTAAAGAGTTAGTACACCTGAATAATTCTAGATAATCAAATGAATTGAATTAAGTCTTTGCTTATGCTTTATTGCATCTATTAAATGTGTAGTTATTAGTGTGTTAGTACATTCTTGCATCTGAAAACCATCTTTAAATTCATCTTTAAAAACAAACCACTATATATAGCATCAAATGCATTTCTGTGTAGCATTAGCTCTTTGCCCGAGGTCAGGAGTAAATAGTGAAAGGTTTCAATGCTTTTAGTGTAGTTATTCTAATAGACGAAGAGCGCTGACGACAAGATGCAGCACGCTCCACCAGGTGACCCCCGCAACAAGTTCATATTTTCAACTTCCCATGTGCTTAGCTCGCAGCCCTGTTGGAAAGGATTTGAGGGAGATTTATGGTTACATTACTCTCTCTACGACTGCCTGTGGATAAAAAAACATGGAATTTGTCTAATTTAAAGTTAAAAAAATATTCCAAACCTCTTCTCTCCCGTCCCATTTAGACATTTTGAGAGCGTAGCATGATACATTTGCTCCAGTAATTGTGCATTAGTAGAACATTTCAATTATGAACTCATGAGAGAGCAGTTTAAAGGTGCACTATGTAACTTACTTTGACTGGAATGTTCCTCGTTGTTGCATAAAACACATCCATCTTGTGTTTATTCAACAGAGGTTATGCAGACGACGCCACGACATTCTGAATTTTAGCAAAAGTGGCAAAAACGAATGGGAGTCAAAGGTGAGTGATGACATTTTCTCTTGAAACAACTCAAAACAACTAAAATGTGAAAACGCTGCTAACGTCTAATAACAAATATAAAAGTGTTCAACTCTGATTAATATTTAGTTTGTACCTGACATCTAAAAATAAAAAAACAGTTGTAGAAAACCAGATAAACAACAGCAACACTGCAGCTACCTCACATTTATCACTGACACAGACTTTGGATCACACACAGTTGAACTCATTACCTTTTTCTCCTTAAATAAGATGTTTGTGAGTCCAAGGAAATTAATTGTTGTGCGGCAATTAAAGTGCCCTAAATCTCAAACTACCATTAGCAAAAACGTGTTAACAACAACAAGAAACTACTTTCAGTTCACATTTTACCGAATAAAGTCGATATGAGCTAAACAAAGCTCCATGGACAAAAAAATAGTCCAAAAATAAAGCGTAGAAAAACATTTAACCAGTGCTGCTTATAATTCTGCCTCTCAAGTCGAAATGTTGAGTATTTTTGGATTAAAAGAAAATCTCTGCATAACCTCCACATTAAAAAACATTAAATAAATAAAAAAAAATCTTCTTGTGAGCATGGTTGCCTTTCCGCAAATCGGACGTCATCTTCTTGTCTACATGGAGATGAATATGTTTAATACCGCACTGTGGAACATTCCAGGTAAAGCAATAACTTCTTCAAGCAGCTGACAGACAGACAAGTTATATAGGAGCAGCAAACAAAACCAAAAATATATAATTACAAGGTATAAAATAAGTTATTGAGTGTTAGGGTTAGTTGTTTATAACACATTTAAAGGGGCTGTACCTGACTTTTACTATTTTGAAACGTGAAAAACAAAACTATGTACCTGATTTTTTAAAGTAAACTCTATGTTGCCCCTGAACAGATTGTATTGTTTTATAAAAGCATTAGTGAAAATTAGACCACAGCGTTTTCTCTGCGTCTCTTTATAAAGCGTTTTATTCTACGAGAAGCAGGAAGTGCCCTGTTAGGACGCTATGATCCGTGACACTCTGGGCTCAGAGACTCGGTAAACTCATCAGAGTGAATATTTAGGACGTTGTAACTGCATTATGTAAGTGACAGATACATATGACTGATGTAAAGACCTTAAAATAAACTAGTTCTGTTTTTTCAGTTTCAATACAGTGATAATTAAGTACAGCCCCTTTAAGTGGTTATAAGTAACATTTATAATTACTATTAGTAGTTGCTAAAGTAAAAGTTTAAAGAAGTGTATTAAAGTCTATATAAATACAAATAAAATGTTCTAATTATGACTTAGTTTGGTGGGATAGAACCTGTGGCAATTGTTTATTATATTTGCAGTGAAGTTGCAGTTTGTGAAGATGTGAAGAAATTTAGAAAAATAAAAGTTTATTATTACAGGAACTAGTGCTGAGTTCTAAAACAGAATCCCTCTACCTATGTCATCAAAAAACTATAATTTATGGACGAAAACGAGACAATTTATGGACAACTGGCACCATTTTTTTAGTTTAAATAGTCATTCAACAAAATAAAGATGTTTTCAGATTATTATTTGTCAGATTATAACTAGTGTGTAATTTATGTGGATTTTAGAGCTTGTTTTCAAAATGGTCGCTAGAAAACTGTCAAACTGGGGACAAACAGGCAAAATGTTTAGAAAAATCTTGAATATAATAAAAATGACACAGAAAAACTCAAGTGAGAGTAAAAAGTATTTAAGGGAAACTACCCATTGTCAGAGTCTGGATCTGATTTATAATTTGAAGTTCATGCAATTGGAACGACAAAACATTATTAATGCACAAAGTCTAGTCTTATCAAAAGATAGAGAACAAAAAAACAAATTGTAGCTGAATGTAAGTGAAACGCAAATGTTGAAATATCAATATCAGTTTTGAATTTGTTTGTTTTGACCTGGATACACATGAACAACAACGAAGGATATAAAACCGAAACAAATAACAATCAGATCATCTACACGCGTTTCAGTCTCGCATCATTGACCACAACCGTAATGACCTTTGGCTCGTATCACATTTGAAAGTCACCTGCGGATTTATCTCGCAAAAAGCACTTGCACAATCTAACTTACTGGAACCCCTGAGTGTTCAGTAGTTCATTTTGCAAATTAATTTAAATGCCACGACGAGGGTGTAGTTGTGAAGTATGTGCCCCGTGCAGTGGGCGTGTGAGTCACGGGCCGTGGGCGAGCGAGCAAAGGCCGTTTTCTTGGAGATATCCCAAACATGAACCTTACAATTAGTGCGTTATATGTGTCATCTGAAGAGCAGATGTCACAACGCAACAAGAGGAATCCCCCTCTCACACTTGAGCGAGCGCAGAGTTAATGTTATGATGTTTGCATGAGGAAAATACTCTCAAATATGGTCACGCTAGATTTTGCATGTCAGTTTTTATTCACAGTGAGGTGTATTAATTAAAATACTCGTGAACGAAGGGAAATTCCAATGTGTTGTATGTATATTTTGACAGTTTTGTTATTTTAAAGCGGCATCTGAACTGAATGAATGTATGCTGTACTGTTTACTGTAGATTAAGGAAGCTTCCACCATCATAACCTCCGTATTTCAACTTTTTTGTGTGAGATAGAAAGATATTTTGGTTCCAAGAAGAGATCGATTGATATGCGTTTGTTGATAATGTAGAGGAACCTATGGATGATTAAGCTTTATATGAGTTATCTGTCTCTGATGGAGATTCATATTGTCCCATGTGCTGAAAAGATATGCTAAAGTGCAAATATCAGCCCGATATTTGTCAACCAACATATATCTGTCTATCTCTAAGTCAGATTTAAGGTGCTGGTTTGGTCAAACTTTATTTAAATGCCAATATTTGAATGATTGACTGTATTGATCATCAGTCTATAGCTGTCTGCTTCATGTTTCAATATGCAGCCTGTCATAAAAACAGTTTAAACACCCCTGTATTAAAGCCATAGTACTTTAGTCACTATTTTACCATAACAAAAGCATGTTTTAAAACTTTTGATGGTTTTATTGCACTGAAATATATTTTTTTTTACTGCTTTTCCCTTTTGTGTTCATGCAAATGTTGTTCCATTAGCTATAATACTCCATAGCATGGCAGAAAACGTATCTGTCTGCATGGAGATTGTGCTGAAATATGGTTTTCAATATATAATTATGCAGGTGACTTTCCAACTCTAGAAAGTTCCATAATGTGCCTTTACCTGTTAATAAGAAAATAATCAATCAATGCAAGTTAAATAAAAAGTTTACCTTGTAATATTTGCTGTGACTGACTATGATCATAGAACAGAGCAACAAAAGGCAAAAATACAAACTAAAAATCGATTTAAATTGTGACCTAATGGTGGAAGGTGGCACAGTGGATTGAGCAGTCGCACGCCAACCTCGAGGTGCAGAGATTTGTGCCTCGTGCAAGACACTTCTTTTCCTGCTGCAGCCTTTGGTCGTGAAAGTTAAAGTATCAGGCCTAAAAAGGTCCCAGATCGCTGTCTCCAGATCTTGCATGCATTTTGGAGATTCGTCTGAACCAAAAGGACCGCATTAATTGTTTGCAGAATTTGTCCCACGGTTGCGCCTGGTGACTTTCCACTCGCTGCGTTAATAGCACAGGTATTCGCTGTAATTGCCGTGCAGGATCTTTTGCATAAAGCGCCGTGACATTTCAGGAGCTGAGTCAGTGTCTTTGTCGTCCTTCAGACACTCGGCACAAGTTTGGATGTGTCACTTTCCTCATCGACGGCGATATAAATATGTTTGGTGTTGCTTTTGCGCTGACGACGGGATGAATGTGGTCGTGGGTCAGTGATGTGCACACTGTCACACACGAGCACGGCGTAAACTCACAAACCAAACAGATAAACAAGTTGCATTGGTGCGTGAGTCAGAGCCGTGGGCAGAGGTGGAAAGTTTCCTTGTTTGGGCTATTCTCCTGCCGATACTTTGGATACTTAAGTTTCCAATATGTTTCAGGTCCAAGACGCTCGCCACAACTGTAAGTCCTTGATTTTCAGGATTCAAAGAGCATTTCTTCTGCATCAGCATAGAGCGGCTCATTGTGGCAAAATTGAATGAGTTGAATGAATTGAATGAGTATTCAGCTCATAATTGAAATCACGATTACTTCTAACAATTATTTCTATTCTGTCAACATTATTCTGTAGAGAAAGTATAGGCCGAATATATTTTATCAGTAATATTTTAGCAAAGTGCCTTTTCTCCAGGTTTTGAGGCAAAAGGAGTGCACTCATAACTCTGAACAGAAGACAATTCATTGCATTTTCGATTACAACATATTTATAATTGAATAGAGTAATAATTGAAATCCTGATTATATACGATTAACTGCACAGCCCGACATCAGTGTAATATTACTCACGTTTGTGTTTTTTCATTTAGCAATGGTCAGTTTGGCTCAAGGTGTCCAAACTTCTTTCAGTTTAAATGAAAATACAGATGAAGCGGAGGGCCATAAACAGGCAGTTAACTCAGTCATTCAAAAAAGTGCCTTTATCTGAGGATTGAGAGTGTGACCTTCATTCAGTCTCAGAATCTTAATGTCAGGTCTGTGCCACATTTGACTGTTTGGTTTGGAGGATTTTCAATTAATAGCACCTCTCAGGACACTGTGGGCTAATTCACCTGGAAGCCTGAGGGCCAACACAAATTGGTCTGAGGGCGGCATTTGGCCCCCGGGCCACAGTTTGGACGCCCTGCTCTGATGGGACGTTTGAGGGTCAGTTCTATGCTTCATAACGTGACGTTCTTCATTGACAGTTAAAGGTTTTTCTACATATTTGCACTGATTTTGTGCAATGCAAAATCTGCTGTTTTCACACACAGTGAATATAGTTTTAAGATTGAAGTTAAATTCAATTGGAATGAAGTGTAGCTCATTTGAATACCTGCAGGAATGCACCGCTCAGCAAAGAGCACATGGTGAGTGTCGGAGCAGGATGTGTCTTGTCTCGGCTCGAGGCGCTCTCACTTCTACCCCCCCTCTCACCCTTCCTTCTCTCTCTCTCTCTCTCTCTCTCTCACCCTTCCTTCTCTCTCTCTCACCCCTCCTTCTCTCTCTCTCTCTCACCCCTCCTTCTCTCTCTCTCTCTCTCACCCCTCCTTCTCTCTCTCTCTCTCTCTCTCTCTCTCTCTCATCCTTCCTTCTCTCTCTCTCTCTCTCTCTCTCTCACCCTTCCTTCTCTCTCTCTCTCTCTCATCCTTCCTTCTCTCTCTCTCTCTCTCTCACCCCTCCTTCTCTCTCTCTCTCTCTCTCTCTCATCCTTCCTTCTCTCTCTCTCACCCCTCCTTCTCTCTCTCTCTCTCTCTCTCTCTCTCTCATCCTTCCTTCTCTCTCTCTCTCTCTCTCTCTCTCTCTCTCTCTCTCTCTCTCTCTCTCACCCCTCCTTCTCTCTCTCTCTCTCTCTCTCTCTCTCTCACCCTTCCTTCTCTCTCTCTCTCTCTCTCTCTCTCTCACCCTTCCTTCTCTCTCTCTCTCTCTCTCTCTCTCTCTCAGGTGAGTGTTTTTTTTGGACGTCCATCATCTGTAATGTTTAAAATGATCCCTCTGTAGTGAGTGTGACTCACGTGTTATCATAAGTGAATTACTCATCGTGTCACATAAACCTTTGATATTTGTTGGCTGCGGAGGCAGAGATCTGCTTGTACATGCTTTATATATTGTATATTATAGCTATTTATTGTTGTACAGTGATACTGAATACACAGAAACTTTGTGAATGAACATTTCACAATCATCATTTGAAGGCTTATTAATGCAGTAAGAATAAAATAAAATAAAATAAAAAACAAAATCTGATGCTGTGGATTTAGTCCTTCATTATTTTAGTCAAAATGAATTTAACCTAAAACACAAAGGTACTTTTTTTTTTTGCTTGAATGTAACAGTTGCCTTTTATTTCTTAAAAAATAAGATAAAATATAAACAATGTCTTTAAAACTATTGACTCACAGTGTTCACTGAACAGGAGATGTGCATGAATATTGTACGGCAAATGTTATTTTTCAACCTCATATAATATGTGGAGTCTATAGATTTTCAGACATAAATACATTTTTTGAAGAGAAGGACTACAAGAAGTGGCAGATATGTTCTATTTCGTTGAACCAGAGAAATTCGGCTGCTCAAGAAACACTGTTAAAATAATAAAACCTACCAAACCTGATGTCGAGACACTCAAACTGCAAGACAAGTTTGCTCCCAACAAAACTATTACTACAAACACCAACCATTTGGAAAATGAATTTGGTACATTAGAGTAGGACTGCATCTGTTTTGTGTTTGGTGCACAACCTGCTCTGCTTTAAGATGTGTTTCTGTGTTTTAGTAAAGTCCTAAATGCATGCACACAAAACGTTTAAAGTAATTTCATGCCATTCAATTGAAAAATATATTGTTTACTATCTGGATAACTGAAAAAAGGATTAGCTTTTTTGAAATATATAAGACTTGATCTTCTTATACTGTATTAAATACGCCTTATGTTGGATTTGGATCATAGTCAGATACAATACAGTCCGTTGTAAATCAGAATCAGAATCAGAAATGGTTTATTGCCGTTGTCAGTGATCAAAATTCACAAACATAGGCGTAAGGTGCAACATAAAACAATGAATAAAATATATAAAAGAGGCATGAATAAAATTAAGAATAAAATAGACTAAGATAGATAGACTAAGACTATATACAGAAATGTACAGTTGGCAGACAGTGCAAATGTGTAAATGTGGTAGTGCAAATAGATAGTTCTTATAAAATGTGGAAAGTTTCAGAGTTGCCTTGCTCCAGGTTTTGAACGATGAAATGAGGATGCATCTTCAAAACAGTATTTGATTTACTGTTTTCTCTTGAATTTACACATTTTGAATTAGTTTGGGGTTATACTTGCCGCTCTTATTGCACAACATCAAAACACAACTCTGACATTCGGCTCACCATCTCACACTTTGACATTTGATTTTATAAGTTCACCTCGTCTGACTCACTCCATCTCAACTTTGATATTTAGGATTCTCACGACAGTCACAGCGTCTTTATATTCTAGCGTTTAACAAATAAAACACTGGAACGACAGCGTAACCCTCTGGTATGGCGTGGGCTCCCAGTCCGGGGCGTCCTATTGTCAAATTCCCAGAAGCCCTTGCACACTTAAAGATCACGCCCATTTTACTATTTTAATCGGAGAGCGCGCAGTGATTTCCGTGGATCCCTGCATACCTGCGCTGCAAGTATCAGTGCGCCGCTCCCTGTGACTGGAAGTGCTGAGGCCGCGCGTGTGGGCGGACATGACGGAGCGCAAAAAGTGATGCAATCCACACTCTTCTTATTATTAAGAATAGCTGGCTTTAGGATGCTCTTTGTAATTAGTCACTCCTCGTTTCTCAGCAGTGAGTCTACAATATCTTTTACATGTAACTAATTTCCACTCGGGCCTTTGCCAAATAAAGCCAGGTGATTATAATGACTCGAAAATGACTCGTCTGAACTATTGTCCACAGTGACCTGAATATGCAAGAAGAGACCGTGGAGTTCTTATATTAAAGTGTCTATGACGGGTTGGACTCCTCATGCAACTAAAATATGGGTAAGATAAATGTATTTAAAGTGTGTCTAAAAATGAAAAAAAAAAAATAAAAAAAAAAAAGTTATTCCAATTTAGCTTTTGTTTTTCTTTTGTAAGATCACTTCCTGGTTTTAAAATGATGACATCACACACTAGGAAATTGTTTATTACACTAGGCTCAAACTTAACTGCCAGATTTTTTATTTAACAAATTAAAATATATGTGAACACCTGTATTTTGTTGAATTAATGTTTAAAGGGTCAAAAAAGGATGTTTATGTCTGTGTCATATTACGTTTGTCACAATTTGTGTTTACTTTTACGTCATTTTCTACATATTTTCATCTTTTCTTCCCAAACTACAGCTTGACTGGTATAAAACTAGAATGTTTATGTACAGTAGGTATTGATACACCAAATAAAATCTAAATTAGACAATCGTTATAACCTGTCATACTTACTTTAAAATGAGGAGCTGCAGGTGAATTGGAAAAAGTTCTGTAGTTTACATAAATGTAAGAAAAACATGTATTACAACGTTTTGATCATGTAATGTTTTCATATTTCATTTTATGTATAAAAACAGGCAAAATTACATATATTTGGGACATTTAAATCTGAAAATTTGACACCAGGTTTACATTTTCTTGGACAGAACCAGGTTGACATATTAATTACAGAAAACTTTACAAAGGGGATTTTGGATTTCTGTTTTTTGAGTAAAAAAGATCTGACTGAAAATTGGCCTAAAAGTCAAAATGTGCCTTTTTTTAACTTAAAACTTTAATAAATCAGTTTTAGAATTAGATGACAAAATAGATAGATATTTCCACAATTACATCCTTTACAGAAATAGATTATTCAAATAAATAGTCAAACAAACTGTACCCGCCTTTATAATGCTGTCTTTGTAGAGAACAGCTCGTATTGTACAACACACGGTCTGAATGGGTTCACATGAGAGGGTCACGTGGGGTCAGCAGAGTCACATCAGGACAAACTCCAAGACTCACTGCTGCTCTTCAGGACAATTGTCTTTTCTTAATCTTTTTTGCATTTAGAGAATTTATTACATATTTTAATAGCCCTTACACGTTTGTTTTAAATTGAATTAGTCTTGATCATAAACGTCAGTGTGAAGTGCATTGCCCAAGGACACAACTACAGGATTTGCACAGGTCAAAGAGCGTGGCAAATGTTCTGCCTCTGAGCCAACGTTACGTTTGACAAAATACAGCTACGAAGCATTTTGATATATCATGAAACACAGTTGAAATATTCTCTGTTTGAATCATCAAAACGTGCACATTTCTTAATGTGATGATGATGTGATGATGTGGATTTGCTGAGAAATAGGGGGCCCCTAAGGGGCCCTCAAAGCATTATCATGCATAAGACCTGGGGGCCACGTCACTCCTTTAAAAACAGTAAAACCATTGCTCATATTTTTGCAATTTTTAAACTATAAAACTAGTAATTGATTGAAAACTAGTAAATTATTGGCTCGTGTATTTTTGTTTAGTAACAATACGTTTTGAGAGGATTGTGAAATTGGTCTGTAGTGAATCATTGCACAAACAAACAGTGCTGTATCATAACAGCTGGTAGATACAGGATTTTTATAGATTGTATTGTATAAAATGTATGTAGAAACTGTAGGGTGTATCCTGTCAAAAGCAAATGAAAAAATAACAATGATAACCAAATTTGCTGGGATAAATAGATCATATCAAAATGATGATTTCTCTGAACTTAAGGTTACAGGGAACACACTTTTTGCAGATTCTAAATTATCAAAACTGAAAGATATTATTGATATGTTAACATTACACATTTTATGTTAAGGTTAAAAAAAAAGACAAAAATATACAAAACGTCTTTTAAAAGGAAGGGGAGTAAAACTTGAGGAAGGTTTAAGGACAAAAACTAAACAAAAAGGTTTTTGTGTATCTGTACAGGGAGTAAAAGAACAGCTCAAGGAAAGTCCACGTACGAACCAATTTAAGAAAGGATTCAAAGAAAAACGATAAGATCTTAGGTTGTTAATTAATTCTGTTTGTTCTTTGTAACGTGAATCAAATACATGTTTTATCTTTAAGCTGCATGATGAACACAGAATGAATTTAGTTTTATAGAAAGTAATGAGAAATGGGAGACAATAAGTGACTTTGTTCCACTTCTTCACAAAGAGTTTTTGTTTTTGTGATCATATCAGTCTTTGTTAATGTATACACTTTTCGTTATGCTGGAAAGGCACTAGGTCTGGGTGATATGGTGATAAAAATCGAATCGTGAGCTTGTCCGTGTAACAATCTGCCATTTTTGTGAAATCGTCGCATCGTGATTCACTGTTTCTCTCTTTAATGCAGCTGTCTGTTCACAAGGCTGCAGTTTTTTATTTCTTCCACAAACAACAAAATGTCTTGCTTTGATTTGAATAAAAACTGATAACAGTGTAGTTTGGATCTGTACAAACATGTTCTGAAACAAGCGAAAAGTTACAAAAATCTGTTCAAAAGAGACAAGACGCGCCAACAAACACGACTCAGTGCACCAAAATGTGGCGAAAACATGACTTAAAAACGACAAAGACTCGTTTAAACATGACCAACACAACTGAATGTGATAAAAACACGACTAAAAACGACAAAATTGTGTTTAAAATGTGAATTTGAACAGAATCATTATTCATTAGCAAGGACCACGCCACAACGAGATGTGCAATACAATCATGTATTAGTGAAAGGAAGCGGGTGATTCGATGCCCAGCCGATTCGGGACCCCCCCTTTAGGGAACTGGACACTGAAAGAGAAAGGATATGACATAGAAGGGGAAGGGGGGTGGGTCGAGAGAACAGCGGCAAACATTGACTGAGGCATAGGCTGGTATATGAAGGCTTCTAGGAGTTAGAGGTGTGCCCAGGGACGGCGATGGGGGCGTGGTCCTGCTCATGAACCTCAGTTAACATATTAAATACACTTAAAACATAAATCGCAAATCTAATCACTGTCACTCTGGTCAGAAAAATCACAATCAGTGCAGCTCTATCAAAGACAATAGAAAAATACAAAGTGAACATGAATCGCCCAGCCCTAAAAGGCACTATATAAATAAATAAACCAACTTAAACTATACTTCTTCACTTTCCACCGCTGCCGCTCCTCGTGCAGCAGGTGTTGTGCACATTAGACAGACTCCTCTCAAACGGCCTGGATCACAGCCGCAGAGTGAGTGTTTTTCGCGGCGGCCTGGACAGTGTGTGAAACGGTCATCCTCGTCCTGTGGTGATGTGGGAGTGGAGCTGGTTGGACGGACGCACTGAGGACGCGCTCTCTCGCTCCGTCCTGTGAAAAAGAGCTTACTCACCGGACGTGAATCACCTTCTCTTAAAGTGGCCTTTGATTAATTGTTTGTTCATTAACGTTGTGTAATGTTTGTGTGTCGTCCACCCAGAGATAAATGATACCACTTCAACCGAGCCATTTCTGCGATAAAGTGAGATCGGAGCAGGTTGTACAGGAAGGATGGGTCTGAGCTGACAATGTGTGGCTAACGATATCATTATCACTCCAGCTAATTACAGTGTTTGGATTTAAGAATGTGGTTATGCTTAATTTGACATGCTCCGGTTTATTAGGGTGCGTTCACTGGTTTAGTCCTGTTCTAGTCCCGGTTTAGTCTAATGGTCGAGTTCAGAAGGTTATGCAGGTTTATGTGCAATGAACAATCCACAGTTTACAGTGAAATAAATAAAGGATTTGGAAATTAAACCTTCTTCAAATCATGGCTTATTCACGTGGAATTTACGACAGATGAATCCCAATTATGTGCAGAACCATCGCACACATTTGATCAGTTTTTTATTGGATGTTCATTAGTCTTACAGGAGTAAAGACTTCTTACTAAAAACATATATAATAGCTCTAAAAAAGTTCCTACAAAACACAATTTCAGCAAACTTATCAACATGAAATTGTAGGTTTTCTTTTTAAATGTTTACTTATAAAAGTATTTTCATTGTAGTCTTCTGAGTGGAATTTTAGGAAACTATAAACTTGATGAGATTCAGTACTGCTTAATCATGACAAAACTGAATGAACTAAATGGAATCTGAGTGCACCGTTTAAATTTAGTCATATTAAATGATTAATTTACCATTCTTGCCTTTAGTGAAGTTTTGTATTTACCGTATTTTCCGCACTATAAGGCGCACCGGATTATAAGGCGTACCTTCAATGAATGGCCTATTTGAAAACTTTGTTCATATATAAGGCGCACCGCATTATAAGGTGCATAGAAGCTACAGTAGTGGCTGTGGTTGCGTAGTTGCGGCTCAGTATTAATCCATATATAAAGTGCACCGGATTATAAGGCGCACTGTCAGTTTTTTGAGAAAATTGAAAGCTTTTAGGTGCGCCTTATAGTGCGGAAAATACTGTATTATAATCATAATTTATTTGTTGTACAGGATTTTTTTCTCTTTGTGCTCAAGACTTGCCATGTTTTCTGTCTTTACATGTCCACATGTGTTTAGAGAAATATTCAAATTGTATCTGTCAGGAGCCAGACAAGACCAAGGTCAGGTCATAACCTTTGACCTCTGACCCTCAGCTCAGACACGGCGTCTTCAGAACTGTCTCCGTCTCAGTCTGTTCTCCTGCCAAAACAAACACTCCACCAAGCGTGCGTTTACCTCATCAGAGTCGGAGATAAGTAAACATTTCAACATTACAAGTGATACTATTCGTTCAATTAAGTGATCCAAATAATGACTGCGTGGGTGTCTAAAGTATTCAGTTAAATTATTATGATTAAGGTAACCATGTATGACACATAATAAAAGTGTAGACAGAAAACAAAATATTATTGCTCTCTGTACACAAATATAGTTCATTATAAAGAGTTCAACATCAGAAGTAAAAGCTGTGCTGAGGGGAAGTTCACTCATTGACTGTTGAATACACAAAGTATGTACATCTTTATATAAGGTGATGATATACTGAATACACGGCACGTTGCACAGATGCATTGTGTGCTTTTCCCCTACAGCGCTGCCCTGTGTTTAAACCCTGCTCTGAGTGGTTCCCTGTGCCCTGGTTTCCGTCTCCTCTTTCCTGTGAGAGGGAACTTCCACTGCCTCTGCCCCAAACACTTCCACTGTGGAACACTTTCCACCTCAGCCTTTGTGTCCACTCTCACTCTGTGCCGCAGAGGAGGAGAAAAACCCAAATTAAACTCACTGCTTTGACACAACATGTAGAAGTTTAAGGCAAAGAACTTTTAATAGTTTGTCAGTTTGCGCTCTCAAAATATAAGCTTTCATGTGGAGGCAACAGACTTGTCCAATCTGCTCCTAAAGATGTTTTATTGTTTCATTTAATCCACTTTCTCTGGGACGTTGTAACTTCAAAGGCTGTTTTATTAAAATGCATTTTTCTCCCTCAGAGACATAAAGATCGGCCTTAAAGTAGCTTCTACACACCAAACTTTACAAATTTGTCCTTAACAAGATTTTGACAGAACTGACAGAAGTATGTGTTGGTATTTTTCATTTCAAGCCAGATTTATTAACGTTTTAATTCTAATAAAAGAGTCGAAATTTGAATTTTTAGGGCAATTTGCATTCAGAACTAGTTAAGTTAAACATAAACCCACCCCCAAGAAATTTAAACCCAGTTCTGTCCATTTTTCAGATTTAAATGTGCAATTTATTTTTATTTACATAATTTATTTTGTCTTACATTTATGTGCGTAAACTACAGGAGACGATAAATGTGTTCAGCTGCAGTGTCTCGCCTTCAGGACGTACTTCACTGCAGCAGCCCCTCTGTGTCATTCACAGGGGCTTATACTTTACATCGCTGCTTCTACTGTTTTAACACCATCAAACTGCTATATCAGAGCTCCTACAACCACTGCTTATATCACCATCACTAACTACTACTTTAAAGACGTCTTACCATATGATTTGCATACTCTCCTCATTGATTGGTATTCTCACTCAGCAGGACTGACCGGTCTGATGGCCAGTGCTCCTTTGTACTGTTCTGCTAATTACTTCCAACATAATAAACGTCTTTTATGTCTTTGCCCATCATTAGCGGCACTCCTATTCAAATGATAGCATTATATCCAGAAACGATCTCCAAAATACCGCCGACGCATGCAAACCAAAGGCCTATTTTTACCGCTGCATGCGTGGTGTCTTTGATATGGACCTGAAAGCCGTTTCACAATTGGCCACTTGTCATTCACACGTTGTCATTTTGTTTGAGAGCGCACACACTCTGGAAGAACTGTGTCGTCATATTCAAAAACCAACAGAATTAGAAACGAGCTCCGTGTGGAGAAAGCAAATGACACATCCTGATTTAGGTCCCACTACACCTTTTATGCAAATGTTGTTGTATTTGTATATGATTTATGGATTTCTCACATTTTCCAGGACATAAATGAACTGAGGGAAGATTGAAGCTTTGTGTTTTTAGTGTTGAGTAAGAGATAACATTTCCGTTTTGCTGTTGAGGTGAGACACTGCAGGTGAACAGGACAAAATCTTAAATTTAATGATCAATCGACATCAATTTGAAACTTCTCCTGTACTTTAATCACATCAATATGAGAAAAACATGTATTACATACAAAGTTTTTCATCATGTAATGTTTTCATATAGAAATAAATCATTTTATGTCTACAAATGGCCAAAATTGCACATATTTGGGACATTTAAATCTGAAAAAATGACATAACCAGGTTTATATTGCTTGGTTCATTTTGTACACATGTTACAGTATGAATAACTATAGTTGTTTAAAAAATCATAAAGGGGATTTTTCTTCAGTTTTTGAGTGAACTAGATCTGACAGAAAATATCCCTTGCTTTAAGCTTTAATAAATCAGGCTTAGAATTAGATACCAACAAATCCTTCAGTACGTTCAGTCAAAGTCTTGTTCAGTACAAGGCTGTAAAGTTTGGTGTGTAGGTGCTACTTTATGGGTTGATCTTTATATCTCGGTGGGAGAAAAATTCATTTAAAAAAACGGCCTTTGAAGTTAGAGTGTTCCAGGGAAATCAATGGATGAAGTGGTTTAAACATCTTTAGAAGCACTTTGGACAAGTTTGTTGTTTCCACATGAAAGCCTGTGTGTTGAGAGAGCAAATCGACAAAAAAAGAAATCTTACTGTAAAAAAATATGGCATTAGACTGGGCAGAAAAGAACATTTAAAGGTGATGTTCAATCTTCTCATTTACATTCACACTTGTCCACCCACCACATCAAAACTGGAACTAAACTAGACTAAAACGGGAACTAAACCTTGACTAGAACTGGACTTAACTGGGACTGAAACCAGGAGTGTGAACGCAGCCTAACTCAGACAAAGAGGAGTCAAAAGTAATCAACAAATAGTCAAAAAGCTGCATGAAAGCAAAACATAATAGCACAATTTAATAAAAAACTCTTATATTTGAAACATTCTGTAGTTTTAAATCATGACTTGCAGTACTCGTGTTTGTTTTTTAAAGTTTCTGTGCGTGTGAAACTGAGGAACCATAGTCTTTGGAGGTTTTTTTTGTGGTGTGACGTGTTGGAAGCTGCCTGGCCTGCCCTGTGGAAACGCGGCCTCCTTTGGGACTGCGCTGGAGAGTGGGACAAGCGGATGAAGAGCAGTGGAGGTTGGACCGAGCAGAGGAACTGTTGATTAGTGGCAAGCATTAAGGAAAAGTTACATTGTACTGAAACATATGGACTCACTTTGAGCTGAAGAGGCCTTTGTTAAAGCACCATTACAGGGACGCTTTGTAATTGAAGCGCCGGGTTTGAAACGGGACAATATTTCCAAACGCCAGAAGAATCGTTTCTAGTCTCTAGTGGCAGAAGTAGGAAGTGTTCACCCATGAGTTTGAAGGGTTTCATTGTGTCACTGAGCAAGACACCAGTAGAGTCTGTAAGTGTGAATGGGTGAAAGTAGTAGTTCATGTTTTGCTGCTCTGGATATGGAAATTATTGGGTATCACTTTATAATAATTACACCGTATTTTGCCTTAACAAAGCACGAACAAAGACTTATTTCATATTGAACAAATAGTTTATTAAGCCTGATTCAGGATTAGTTACTACTTAATTAAGGTTAGGGTTTTTATTTATGCTTTATTAAGGCAGGAATAAGTGTAGTTATTATAAAGTGTTACCAATTATTGTTGTTGAAATGCTTTTTTAGGCATAGATCTCATTCATTCAGCACTGGGTGGCCAAAAATTTTACTCAAGTAAGAGTAAAGTTACTTCAAAAATAATATAACTCAAGAAGAATTAAATAGTAATCCAAGAAATCTGTCAATTTGAAGTTAATGTAATTAGAAGGACTAAACCTTAAATAAAGCACACACAAAAAAAAAAAAAAAATAAATAAATAAATAAATCTGGTATTTACAAAGGATGGATGACAAAAAATAAAAAAAAAGTTACATATTCTGAAGGAGACATTCATTCAAATCATTGAATATTGTCAACATAAAGCTTTTGTCAGAAAAGAAACGTTTCAAAAAGGAACCAAAAAAGTAGGAGTAAAAGTACGGTGTCTGGAAACTACTCAGAGAAGTACAATTGAATGATAAAGTAAAGTAAATGTAACCACTTTTAGTTGCTGCCATTCCACTTCCCTCCTGTACCAGACTCATCAGCGCCAGAGCTTTATGAGAGTGTACAGGGAGAAGAGCAGAGGGGACAGTACACAACCCTGTGGACCATGTGTTTCTGAGCGTGTCCAGACTTTTTTCACTGCAGTGGTCATTAAGGAGTTGCAAATTTAAATGTAATATCTTTAGTGAATAAGCAATTTTAAAAAAGAATACTGACACATAGTTATTTCTTAATAGTTGATATACAGTCTGCTTAATCTTTTTTGTAATATTTTAGTGCAATAAGTAGATTATATTATCTAAAATTATTCAAGTAGATCAATTTCTTTTTATAGGAAAAGTGTTTAGTCTTTGCTGGTCAACGCTAATATGTTGTAATATGAAAAGAAATTGAATAATGCAGTGTTTTTTTAAACTTTTTTTTGAGTCACAGCTCACTTTTCTGGTTGAAAATATTCTGCGGCAAACCACCTACTAAGAAAATGACCAAAAAAGTGTTATTTATGTTGCAAATACTGTTTGTCTGGTTCTTTAAATATGGCAGTGGTGGTTGTTTTTCTTTCTATTTTGTAAAAAGTTGATCAGAACTCTAAAACGGTAAATTATTCGATGAATCAGACATTTCAAGTCAAGTTTATTTATAGAGCACACTTAAAAACAACTACAACGGCCCAAAGTGCTGTACAGAGATTGAAAAACAGGGCACTAATGCACACGTTTTCCCCTGATCTTTGCACGGTATTAGAGTCACCTTACATTAGCCCCCATCAACGTGACGCTAAAGAAACGTGACGCTGAAGACCCCATTTGCTGCCTCACTGTGCGTCCAAATTGCCGCTTTGTTTCCCAGGGTGGACAGGATTCCTCTTTGAAGGCTTTGTGTGTGCGAGTGTGTGTCGGTTGTAGTGGAAACTCTTTGAGAATCTGTGCCGTGGAATGTCTGGGCAGGAGTCCCTGGTTTCCCAAAGCAGCGGAGGAGAACCATTCACTCACAACGAGCTTCAAGAGTCCTCCACATACTACAACATGCATGGAAACAGATGTGGTGAACGCCACCAGCCACTCGGAGTGACTGTATGTTGACTTATTGTTCAATGTGAGCAGACGATGAGGAAGATAGATGAGGCTCAGTATCACTCGTGTGTACCTTTTCTATGCACTCGTGGGAAACTTTTTTTGTCTCGTATGAACATTTGAGCTTTTGATGGTCAAATAATTAACACATATGACACATTAATGATTCTAACTTAACTACTCTAGTGTTTCATTCTGTTATTTTACATCGCAACTGTTTAAGGATGTGCTCATTTAGAAAAGGGATTGCCGTAATGTGTAGGTCCTTGATTTTCAACCATTACGCCGGGTGTGCCTTGAAAAAATGTTCACAAATAGATTTAATTCAACCATTTACCATTTTGGAGTATCCTGAACGTACTTCTATACCAAAAAAGAAACAAAATAATCAGCATTTCCAACTTTAAAGAACACAATAGTGTTTTTTGCCACATTTTTTTTCCAATAAGGTCTGATTTTGTAATGTTTTAGTTAGTTCTGTGCCGTGATATATGTTTTCAACTAAATAAAGTGTGCCACGGCTCAAAAAAAGGTTGTAGGTGTAGGTGGCATAAAATAGTTTCAATATTATCGTTTATTATAATATTTTCATGATCAATATATCACCCTTCGAATTTTGTTATTGTGAGAGGCCAACTTTGAGTAATAATAATAATTTTAAGTGTTAAGGCATGTTATATCAGGTTTAATGTTGTTTACTTCAATAGTTTAGTGTCTTTTTTGAATCCTATTTAACTAAAAGATACTGTTTTTAATTTAAAAACACAGTGTCATATATATCAAAACTGTATCTTGAAATCATCTCGTGACCCTCAGCTCATCCCTTGCGACCCCCACTTTGGGAACCACTGGCTTAGATCGTTTATGCCCTGACATGGCAATAACACTTTTTCTGATTCGGAAATAAATAATCTTTCTTGTCCAGGAGTTTGCTTCTCTTCTCTTTCTCTAATGCAGCAATCCCCAACCTTTTTCTCATCAAGACCAACACTAAACACAATATTTATTTCATGGACCAGTGGAACAAAAAGCGCAAAATGTCAACTAGCTTTTAAAAACGGTCTTAATTTACTGTTTACCAGATTAATTTACACTGTATTTTTTTGGCAGAATGTACAGTAACTCATATTTTGAGTGGTTGGTGACCCCTAATAATTTTGTTTGGTTGGGAAAAATGATTGTGGCACCACGGATCTAGTAATTTATGTAAAAAAGAAAGAAGAAACAAATTTGTACATATGGAGATTGTAGTTGCAAAAGAATGGATGAATGGCTACAGTAAGCAAAAAGATGAGGGAAAAAGGTAAAAAATACGGTCAATTCTGTCAGTATTAATTGTAACCGAGCACTACTTTTGTTATAAATACGCGTTTTATTACCTCTTACAGTGTTGGAAATTTGGGCTCGAGTTGTGACGCATTCAAATGACCATAAAGTAACCCTCTGTCTGTCTCCCTTTCACTTGCTCTGAGTGCTCCTTGTAACTCTGGATTGACCCCTGACTCATGTCTCCCACACTGACCACACCAGCGCTGTCCCTCTCTCTCTCACCCAACTCCCTCTTTTCTCACCCCTCTCCCTCGTACTCTCTCTTCTCTCCTCTCTCTCTTCTCTTTTCTCTCCTCTCTTTTTTCTCTTTTCTCTAATTCTCACATTCCCCCTCTCTCTTCCCCTCTCTCCCCTTTTCCACTTTTTCGTTCTCGCTCTCTCCCTCCTCTCTCTTCTCTCTCACCCCTCTCTTTCTGTCTCTCTTTAGCAATTTCTAAGAGAGCAAATAGACAACCAAACAGAATTAGAATTATGTATTCAAATGAAAATTAAAAATGTTAGATTCTACAAAATGCCTAAAAAAACTCAACATCAACTGAATTATTTATTTTCTCAAATGGAGGACACAGGTGTGCAGTGCAGTCTATCGTTTCTCGTCTTCCTCATCGTGCTGTTGGTGGCGGCTTCAAAATCCTCCTCGTCGTCAGCCTTCTCTTGTCAGCTTTTGTTTGGTTTATGCTTGTGGATACTTCCTTTCTTTTTCCTTTGCTGTGGACAAAGTCTCCTTGGGCTTTGCTGCTGCTTCCGTCAAACCTTTCTTGTCTTCCTTTCTCTTCTTTTTCTTTATCTTTTTGTCGCTGGTGTGAACAGTTTGATCAGCATCTTGGTTCTCTGTAGTGTCTGGTCTTTCTACGTCAGTTTTAGCCTCCTCCTTTCTTCAGGCTCTGGTGATCTGACCTCCTCCTGTGGCTGGATGACGATGGATTCCTCCTCATTGTCAGCCTCTGATGTTACAATTTGAGTCAGGGTTTCCTTTGCATCAGCCAACGCTTTGAAGCAATCACCACAATCTGTTTTGGCCTCGATCACGGTGCCATTGTGCTCTGGTGGGCTGGTCTCGGTGCCACAGAGCCCTCCTCGGCTGAGTTTGTGACAGAAGAAGACTCTGTTGAAGGCTCTCCTCGATGTCTTCAACAGTTGACAGTGTTGGAAAGCATTTGTCGCTGAGATTGTACGATGGAGTTGTAATACTTTTCACCAGGTTCAACATTCTCTGGTGGTGCCAAGTTCAACGTTAAAGTCTATGTGACAGGTTCTCATGTTTTCTAATTATGACTAAGGTTGTTGGTATCGCACCTGTCGTAAATATTGATCATAGTTTTAAATTTGTGAAGTTGAATTTTGTGAAGAAAAAATCTGAAAAATTACAGGAAGTAGTGCTGAGTTCTAAAACAGATGCCCTCTAACTATGGGACAATTTACACAAACCAATGCATTTTTTTGACAGTTTAAATGGACATTCAACAAAATAAAGGTGTTATCAGGTATTATTATTTGTCAAAGATGGATTTTAGCCCTTGTTTTCAAAATGTAAGCTAACAATTGTGGAATTACCTCTACGTTTTGCTGCCCATGTCCAACCAGGAAGTAACATTGTAAACATTATGAAAACCGTCAAACTGGGGACAAATGGGCAAAATGTTTAGTGAAATCTTAAATACAATCATGTTCACTACATTTTAGTGAAAGGTGTGGCCTAATCTGTCATGTAGACTTTAAAAAGCTGAGTTTTGCTGATGCCATGTAGACGTTAAACCATTAAAACTCAATACAGTCTGCTGTACTTTGCCTCCATTCTAGACTTTTTGACATTCGGATGACGTAGCACTTCAAATCCAGTTACAAGTCAAACCCTCCCTTCCTTCCCTCTCCTTCCTCACCCTCCGCCCTCCCTCCTCATATCACAGCGGGCCTCTGCGGCGTCACTCCTCGTTGTGGGGCGTCTCGCTGTCACAGCTGGTCCTCTCCCTGTGATGTCACTGTTGTTGGCTGTGATTGGCTGACGTCTTTGCTGTGTCCCGTGTGGGAGACTCCGGCCATCGACCTTTCATTTCTCACCATGAGCTCTGCTGGGACGCTTTGGTTAGTTTGTAGTTGTTTTTTTTGTGTGCGTGTGTGTCATTTTGACGGAGCACGTCTCAGAAAAATACAGAGTAGGTTTGACTTTGATGATAAAAATAAGTAAAAAGCGCAAAAGTTTCCACCAACATCATTGCACAGTCAAACGTGGCTCTGCAGTTAAATTTATAAGTTATTTTAAATTTATACATTTTATTCAATCGTGATTTTGGACCATATCTGTTTGGGGTTTATTTGAGTTCAATTAAGGTTCAAAAGGAAGCCAGAAATTTAGCTATTTCATTTTTTATTTTATTTTATTTAACCTTTATTTAACCAGGAAAACACCCACCCATCTCTTTTTCAAGGGGGACCTGGCCAAGTGGTCAGCAGCACACGTCAGGAGTATTACAAGTTTAAAATTACATAAACAACAAAACAATTTATTTATTTTTCATGACAATCTAAGAGAAAATAACTGTATATTTGTATACAATTTTCACAAAAGAAATGAATCATGCCAAAGCTTCATGGGTGTCTAGCGCATCTTGGTTCTAGTCCTAATATAAACTCAATGCTCAAATATCAGAACAGTCCTGATCTTTACTGTCAGCTGTGATTCTGACAATTATACAACAAATGACATCGTACAAAAGAACAGCTGCATTTTAAAGCGCAAATATGGCTTTATTGTGGCAAATTATGTCGCAAATGCTAATAAATGCTTACGGGTCAAACATACTGGACTCCAGTCAGAAATATGGCCTGTCAGCTTCTGAAACTGTGTGCGGTCATAGTGCTGCGCTAACTATTCATTGAGTTTTTATGTGACTTTGAGCTTTTAGTCCTCACTTTAATGAAGGTCTTTGCCAGTTAAACGTCCGTGTAAAAGCTGTTCAAAAGCCACAAGATCTGTGCTGATGAAAAAATCAACACCTTTCACCCAACATTTGTGAACCATTTTTTAGTTTATAAAAAGGCAAATTACACAGAGTAAACACTTGTCGCTTCCCGTAGAAACAATATGTCTCCGACTAGCCACAAATGAATTCTATTATTGATATGAGACGTGAACATGACATGAACTGACCATAAAATATTTTAGTTGGTTGATAAATGTGTTGAAGCACGAAAAAGATAAAAAAAAAAAAAATTAAATTAAGTCATCTATAAATAAAAACAATCAGGTTGTCTTTGATTTATATTTTAAGTGGTTGTTTGTTCTATTTTACATTTTAATAAAAGTTAGCATTAGCTGTGAGAAATGGTTAGATTAGCCAACTGCTGCTGTGTTTTTCTTATAGTATTTAAGCAAAAAATGAGCTGTAGAAAATAAAAAAATAATGGCATTTCAGAGCAAGAAAATGCATAGTATTCGACACCTCATCTTTAATATTGTGCGTTCATATCATTAGATTTAATAGGCATTTTGTGTTTAGCCACTGATTAAAATTTAGATTGGATTAGATTGGATAGATTTTTGCTTTTGAAATCCAACTGGGTCAGGAAGAGCTGCTTTTTTCTCTGGCATAAAAGCAACAGAGATCTAATTGTGTCATTTAAAAATAAGCTATTATAAATTCTATATTTGATTACACTTATTCATGTCCGAGTGTAGTCGCCATGGTGAGAAAGACCCAGTAAAAATTGTCATGACAACTAAAGCCATCAACAGCCAAATTACGGACGCAACTGTCTCCTACGCATCAACACCGCCTCAAAGAAGACGCACACATTTTTGACAGACTGAAATGAGCTGACTAATTATGTTAGGTAACTCCAACATGCAAAAGTCACTGGTCTTTTTCGTGAAATTACCCAGAAATGAACAATAATATCTGCGTTTTTCATGGAAAGAGACACTCAGCAAATATTGTCCTAAACCAAACCCATGGGTGCGCACATTAAAGATGAGTCAAAATCCAAAAGGTTTCCGTTTTATATTTGGCAATGCATTTCGTCATTTAGCAGCATATTGCAATGATCAGCGATGTTATAATAGAAAGGCTCGGACAGAATTAGCTCTTTTGCTTTTGTCTAGTGACCCCTGGACTTCACTGCAGGATATATTAACTCTGAAAGGAAAGTTACCTCATAAAATAAATATATTTTAACATGAAACAGCCTGCGTGTTTCAGAATTATTACCGTTAACAAAACTTAATAATGTACTTTTTGAACGAGAAGCTGGAACCCATGAAGAAAATGTAATAAAAAGGCGAAACACAGCAGGTGAATTTTAAATTTAAATGTATCAATTCTCCTGTAGTTTAACATAAATGTAAGAAAAAATGCATTTTGTTTTTCATCGTGTGACATTTTCATATAGAAATAAAGCATTTTAAGTGTAAAATTTGCCAAAATTGCACATATAACGACAAACCGACAGACGTAGGTTTAAATTTCTTGATTAATTTTGTACGCACATTAGTTACAAAACTTTACAGAGAGAATTTTGGATTTCTTATTTAGTTTTTGAGTAAATTAGGTCTTTTTTTTTTTACTTAAAGCTTTAATAAATTAGGCTTGGAAGTAGATATCAACAAATCCTTCCATACGTTCTGTCAAAATCTTGTTCAGCACAATATTGTAAAGTTTGGTGTGTGTGGTGTTCTACTTTAAAGGTCCCATAACATGCAAAATCGACTTTTCAGAGGTTTTAACCTTCCTACAGTGCTATTTAGGCCTCGTATGTTGTGCCCAAAGTGGTTTTTTGATTGATTCCCACATGCTTTCGCTAGAGAACTGTCTTTTCCGTCCCCCTCAGCTGAGCAGCAGACGGGGGCTCATCACAAGGATGACGCGCTTCACCAGGATGACGTGGTGTTTAAGCCACGCCTCCAGGAAGCGCGCAGCCGCAGAATAAAAACAGCTAATTCTAATGCTACACAGTAATTACACGATGGATACGACAGATCGAAGAGTTAGCTTGTTATTTACCAAACGGCAACGTCCGTCGTTGAGGTACTGGAGCACGTCAAACTCCAGGTCAGATCCAGGACGTAGGACTCAGCACGACGCACCGTCAGGACGGATAAAATGTTTATTCCCGTGTTTGTGTATCGCTGTTTACCGGAGCACACGGCGCATGCGCAACATCTCCGCTCTAGGCTTCGTCACGGGTTGGGTGGGGGAGGCGCGCGGGTTGGGCGGGGGAGGCAGACTGCTCTCTGTTCGGGGGGGGTCAGATCTCAGAGTGAGCCGTTTGCTTTTGCAAGGAGGGGGGCCAGTCCAAGAAATGGGTGTTTTTTGGAAACTGTTATGTTATGAATATTGCACAACGCAAAATTTTATCAACAAAGCCCTTAGAATAGACTGTGTAAAGGGCAAAATAGCAGAATATGGGACCTTTAAGTGTTGATCTTTATGTCTCTGTGGGAGAAAAACAACCTTTGAATTTACAACGTCACAGAGAAATCTATGGATGAAGTGGATTAAATGAAATAATAAAAAAGTCCTTAGAAGCAAACTAAATAAAAAACTAAAAAAAACTAAAAAAACTAAAAAAACAACTAAAATCAAACTACCATAATAAGAGTATTCTATATAATTTAGCACAATTTTTCACCTTTTCGATTTTTATCTCAAACCTTGTATCATCTTTAATTTGTTTTTGTTGCATACAAACTGTTTTCATTAATTTGTGGATTATTAGCTGCGGGCAAATCCCTCCGTTCAGACGAATACAGTGTAATCCAATTTTATTCCCATCCGTCGTATTTCTGTTTATCATAGATTAGTAATGACTGACCAGTTTTCTATCAGTATTGGCTGTGTGTGTCTCCCTCCTCCTCCGGCCCGAGACCCTCTGGCTCCGTTAAAGGCTCCTCTCGTCCATCTCTTTGACCCATTTTCCTCTGTTTGCAGTGGCGTGGAAGAGAAGGAGAGAGAGAGGGGCGCGGGAGGGGGGGTAAGTGTCTCCCAAAGGTGTGCCCCGGGAGAAACAGGGAGGGACCGTCCAGTGAGTGCAGCAGAGTCTTCACTCCTTCATGAATTCAACAGCAGCAATAGTTGGTTTGAGGAACAAATTCAACCCAAAACTGAACGAAAACAAACGTATTGATAGGCTATGATGGTAGTGCACAGATGTATTGATTATTCACTGTGTTCCTGAAAAAATGCATCAAATAACAAGTTTGTATTTTGATATTATGGGAAATACATTGGAAAATTAAATGTATATCATATTCTATACATCCTTTTCTACTATCCATTAATCCAATCTTTTGTCCACATCTTCAGTACCTTTATCTTAAAATTCGTGTTGTATAAATTGTAAATCCTTAATTATTGGTTTGTTTCAGATCATGGACTTTGTGACAAGAGCCAGCTGCATCTACTAATGTGGGACGCAACTTAGATTCACACGCCTTTACATTATTATTATTAGTCTGTTTCGTTTGAACAGTGCATTGGTTTGAATTGATGGACTAATTTTCATCCGTTGTTCTGCATTTGCTCTCAAACACGTAAACATTAATATAGTTTACCTGCCCCAAAGGCCTAAACCTCACCAAATTCGCTGCTCCTAAACAACACTGCAACCCTGACTCTAATCTCATCTGAATTGTGAAACATTTATTGTAAAAAATAAACCAATGCAAAGTGGCATAAGTGAGTTGGGGGGAAAAATGAAGCGTCAGGACAGAATGCACTGGTGTGGGTGGGATTCGATTCAATGATGTTTCAAGTTTCAAGCACAGATCTTTGGATTGTGAGAAGAAACGAGAAGATCAACAGTGAGGTAAATGCACATAGTACAACTTAAAGGAGACGTATTGTGCTGAATCAACTTTGATGAGTTTACAGCCTTATTAAAGTAGCGTTTCCTCATCATTAGTTTACACAAAGTTGTGTTTTGATTGATTCTTGCGTGTTTGCGAAATCCTGTATTATCCTGCAGCTAAGGCTCGAATGCTCAGAAAATCCGTGTTCTCATTAACCCCCTAGCTCCGCCCACATCCCTGAACTTAGCTGCTAATTGTTAAAAATCGAGACTTTGAGTGATATGTTGGGTTTGAACATGTCACATAGCAATTTTACAAAACTAAATAGATATAAATGACAATCCTCTGCTTGTATACGATGATAGTTCACTACGAAGAGGCGGGGCTTATCAGTTTTGCATTTTTGAACAGGGTGTCAATGGATCTGTTTCTATTATTTTGCCATTTTAGCTCAGTATTGCAGTTTACAATAATCAAAATATAAAATGATGATCTACTTAATGTCATAATTAAAGTACCTGATAAAAAGGCATAATATTTCTCCTTTAATAGCCCATGTAATGCTTTTTCATACTAATACTTTCGTGGTTTTCCTCAGCGACCCACGCGTTAATACACCCTACTTTCCCACCAAATAACAGTTTCTGCAGAAATTAACAACTGCATCAAAGCACATCATGAGAGTGCGGCTTTTAAACTTCTCATGAACAGTGTTTGTGACAGCACTTCTCTCATTTTGGTCACTGAACGCATCACTTGGACCCGCTGACCAAGGTAGAGCTCGCACGCCCACTCGAGACTGACTTTCTGCTTTCGGCCCGTTACCATGTGATGCAAATGGAAGTGAGAACACCCACTCCAAACAAGTGCTATGACAAACATCTGACATCAGTGAGACGGAGGGGCTTTGTTGGCACCTTGTTTAGCGACGTGGGCTAATGCTCAGGCGCCCAGCACTAAGCACCGTCTAATCACTTTAGGGACTGTTAAAGCAGGTTAATGAGACTAGTACATGTTCACTGACTGCAAGTAGTGCATTTTTAAGGTGAGACAGAAGCTTGTACTGTATATTACTGATATAAAAAAGAATAAACGCACTATTAATAAGGTTATTTGAAGGGTAAATGTCCAAAATTGCAAATCCACACAGTGATGGATAAAGCCTTTCTGTAATATTAGATAAAAAGACCAAAAATTTTATACAAATAGAAATAAAACAACCAAAGAAACAAAAACAATGTCCACTTAACAGAACCTGAACTACCAGGACAAAACCAGGACTAGAACGGAAGCACACTAAGTCTATATATCAGGACTAAACAAGTAACAACAACTAATTGTGAGAAAATTGCCGTTGGACTTAACAATTTCCCAAGTTTGTTGATGCTTGTGCTTAAATTGTACATTATTCACCAGGAAATATTAGAAGAGGGAAAGAGTTGGGTTTTCTATTAAATGAACAGAGACACAGACTGCTGACTATATGAGGTTCAACCAGGAAATAACATCATAAACAAAATTGCCATAGTGGGGAAAAATAGGTAAACTTTTAAGTAAACTCTTAAAGGGGCTGTACCAGATTGTTACTGTTTTGAATTGTGACATAACTAGTTCATATTGCAGATTTTTTACATGTAATAAAGTAAAATCTGTGTTGCCGCAGTACAGATATAATGTAAAAACATCTATTTGGATGAAAATGAGACCATAACTTTTACTCTGCATCTATTTATAGAGCATTTTATTCTACGAGAGGCAGGAAGTGCACTGTTAGTAATGTTTATTAGCTTTACCCGAGACAGTATGTGACGCTCAGGGCTCAGAGACTCGTGAAAAGTACTTTTACACTCATTGCAGGGAATATTTAGGATGCTGGGACGGCATGAGTGACCGATACATGTGACCGCTGTAAAGACTTTAAAATTAGTTCTGTTTTTCACGTTTAAAAACAGTAAAAATCTGGTTCAGAGCCACAAATATAATCATGTTCACAACGTTTTAGTGGAATGTATGCTCTAATGTTAACCTGTCATGTGCACTTGAAGACTTTAGAACTGACAGCTAATGCTAACTTTTATTAAAACCTCAAATACTGAGCTCGGGATCGTGACGTTACACATAACATAACATTCATTTAGCCCAATGTTAAATCAATGGAGAGTTTAAGATGCTAAATACTGAACTTAGTGTTAATTCAGAAGTATTCTAAACCTATATATTGATAAATGTATATACCAGAACTGACACAGCAGTTTATCAGGGTCTTCCATGGATGTGTTCACAGTTTTACATTGTTTTGGCTAATGTTTCTCTACATAAGTTTAACACTCCAGCTGCAAACATGTCGGGTTTCCATGGTAACGTTCGATCCTAAACTAAAACATAAAGTAAAGACTACCTGATTGTTTTAATTTATAGATCTTTTTCAGTTTTTTATTTTATCTGTATCTTTATTATGCTTCAAAATTAGCATTAGTGTTAGCATTGACCCACAAACACCTTCTATCGTCACAGAAGTGTGGCTGGGGAAGTTTTCATCTCATTTGTAAAGTCTTTACGTTATCAGGGACGTCCATCTGCAGCTCACTGTTCACTGCAAAAATAAATGCCCAATTGAAATACTGTGCACAGAACTCATTGTGAGAAACTAATTGGACTTTACAATTTCCCAAATGTATAAACTCAAATAACAAATGATGTGTAGATAGTACGAAATGACTTAAAACTCATAATTGGGGGAAGTAAAAGGCGTAAACCTTTAGTGTCTCCTGAACGTAACTCGGCCGCCCCGTTTTGCCACCTCTGGAATACTGCATGGGCGAACGGAGCGAGGAACTGCGCACTTTCACTGTTGCTTGTGATGCATTGTCTGTGTCGTATGTAGTAATCCTGGAAAGAGAACTGACGTTTCCGCTCCCCTAAAAATAGATTTCCATTGCAGCTCTCATCACTTCCTCTTTGTTGAGGAACCGACACTTTTTACAGCATCGCTTTACAATGGCCTTATCTGGCGCTGTGTGTGTAAGAGTGTGTGTGTGCGCCTGTGGAAACTCTGCTGGTGTAATGGCACAGAGCGTGGGCAGAGAACAGCTGGGGACTTCTGCTATAACGTGCAGAGATGACAGCGGCGGGAGGTCGATCAAATGTTGAATTGTAAAGCGAGTACGGGCTCTTTACGCGCAACGAACTGCACTGTTGGCATAGTAAAATGAGAAAACATGTGGTATTTACAATGTTGTTATGATGGTCTGATGTGCAACCGGTGTTTTTACCTAAAACGTTTCATAAATAATGTGTGATATAAAATGTTCAAGGAAAAACAAGAAAAAAGTTACTTATTTGTTGCATTTTGTCTTGTGTTGTTTTTGAATAAACACAATTTCATTTTGTTTTGCGTTTCTTTGAATGTGTAACAGCTGGAAAGTATTATTTTTTATTTATTTATTTAAAATTATTCTATTAATCTTTATTTAACCAGATAAGAATTGAAAACCCATCAAAAACTTGTTGAGATCAAAGTTGTGGCTCATAATGACTTGGGGAGAAAAGCGATATATTGCTTTAACAAGAATAACTGTAAGAAATCTGCAAAAAAAAGTTGATTAAAAAAAGAGAATAACACAAACTTCCAGTGTAATACGTCAAACAAGGATGTATATAATGTGATATTTCTGGAATTTTGTGTTTCATTCGTCATAAATTCTTTGTATAAATCAGTCATTTCCAAGCACTTTTGAGCACCTTTCTTATGGATTGCACAAATATCGTTATCATTATTGTGAACATTCTCAAAGATCAATATTAATTACGGTGAATATTGCTCTTGCTGACGTAGATCTTTGGTGTTTTCCAGCCGACGAGGATGTGATGTCACCTCTTGGCCTCGCTCAACTCCTCTCTCACTTTCTCTTTGTCTAAATCGTTGTTGTCTTTTTTTGCGTGCATCTTTTGTGCGCTGCATCTCTCCGTCCGCTCCTCTAGATTCTCCTCTGCTTCGTTGCGTAGTAGGCGTTTGTGGCTTGTTTTTTTTTTTATGAATGGGATGTGTTGTTTACTCTGACAGTGCTATTTCTGTCGGCGTCGATGATGATAACATACAGCGTGACCACACTTCCTCTGTCGCCCGCTGTCCTCTGATTGGCTCAAAGCTCTCTGTCAGTGCCGGCTGCGTCTTTGAGGATGTTGTGTGTTGTTTTGTGGGAGGATTTGTGTGTTTGTGCACGTGGGACAAGGTGTCGAGGGGTCTCAGCGGGGAGTGTTTTTGATTTTTTCTTTGAAGCAATAATTGATAAAAAAACATCCTGTTTCCAAGGCAGAAAATACAGTTACAAATGTCTCCAAATGATGTCAGACGGCCCACACAAGAGGAACTGATTTATATTTAAGTATGACAGCAGCCGTTTGACAGCTGTCGAGCCATGCATGTACAACCACACACTAAACAACTTACTTTACGTAAACTCAACAGCTCTTATGCGTGACGTTGTAACCATCTGCCTGTGTTACTACCTGCTCCAAACACAACAAGCTGCACTGCTGTCTTCTTATTGACCTCAGGAGTGGAACAAGATCTTGTGCCACTAAATCTTGCGAGATCCAAGTGCAAAAATCGTCCTTGTGGAAAACAAAGGGATCATTTTATTTTATTTGCACCAATCTGCCAGTCGTGAATACACACTTTAATACTTTACAAAGGTGAGAGTTTAGACACCGGTTTTTCTCGCACTAGTTCTAATGGGTGGATTAGCCAATCAGGGACACACACAGTTCGTCTATATCAAAACTAAGGCCCGGGGGCCAAATGCGGCCCACACTGTCCTAAGAAGTACATTTTACAGCAAATTAAAACATTTCTAGACTTATAACCTAAATAACTAATATTTTGTTGGCGCTGAGACTGATTTTAGGTGTGGACGCAGTTTAACGTCAGATAAATGAAACTTTTTTGAATATTTCATGACTGATTTGTGACCCTCTCCATGGTCTATATTTCAATATGTGGCCCTCAATGGAAAAAGTTTGGACACCCCTGACTTACAGGGAAAAAGAAAGGAAAAAAAGACATGACAGAAGATAGAAAACATCACGGATTTCTGCAGAATCAACGAGGGAAGCACAAAGCACTGTTAATCTGAGGTGAGAGAAGTTTGATTTGGTTGTAATTGACAGCTGCTTTGTTTCCCCGTGCGTCACTGAAAGTCTGATTGCACGGTTCTGTTTGAGTTTGACCTGAGGTGCAGAGGAGGTGACCAGACTGAGATCTTCAGGGAGAATCAGACTGGATCCGAGGCAACCAATCTGCACCCAATATTTGCTTACATTAGGCTGCTGAAGAAACAAGACCTTCACTGATTTCTGCAAATGAGTAATGGAAATGTTCAAGACAAACTGTTTCCTGTGAAGGGTCCGCCACCTGCTTGTCTCCAAGGAGATGTCATGAGATTATTAAGGGAGACATTGTGGGTACATTCACACCAACGGTCTGAGCCTCCTGATGAATTATAGACATATTGGGGAACAGAAACAGTTTCATAAAGCATATCAGTGGGTGTAACCATTTTTAGCGTCTAAAAGTGAGCTCTAGAGGAGGACTAGACCTCACAGATTATGTTTGTGCAGTTTTAAATTCCAAAATAGCTTTGTTCAAAACCTTGGAGCTATTTAAAATCACAGAACCTCCATTATCACGAAAAGGCAAAGTGTCCTTTTTATGAAGTACTCACTGTTTGGTAAAGTCTTTCACATGTTCCAGAGACGTACTGTTCACTGCCTGATCTTTCAGCATTTTATTCATTTTAGACTGACTTGGTGAAAACCCCCTAGAAGGGAATTGGACAGGAAGTACTCAAAAGTACAAAGAGCCTGCCATTTTATAAATAAACAACCAACTGAAATTGCATGCAGAGAACTTATTGCTTTGCCTGGAAAGTTCCCCAGTATGACATTAAACTTAACTGTCTTGCATTTATTTAATTACTTATGTTTTTATTGCTCAAAAATATCTTGAAAAATCTTATTGTGGAACATTCCAGGCAAAACAATAACATCTCCATTGAGACCCTCCATCAGAAGAGTCACACAGACATTATATCTAAAGTTTGCCATGATCTTGACCCCATCATGCTTTGTCTAGTGCAGAGGGGGGCAAACTAAGGCCCGGGGGCCACATGCGGCCCTTTTGGCATTTTGATCCGGCCCGCAAAGCATTCAATAAAAAATTGTTTGAGTTAGGTGTGGTGCATTTGTCATTTTATAGTTTCCTGAGCAGCTGCTTGTTCATTAAAAATCAGTTTTGAGAACAGCCACCACTAGAATAACACCAAACTTTGATGCATTGGATAAAAGGAGTGATCAACTGCACTGTTCCCACTAAATAAAGGTAATGATTTTTGCTATTCTGTAGTAATTTTTTGTGTATTTTAGGCATTAAGTCTATGTGTAGTAGTATGTGTGTAAAATGGTCCGGCCCCCAGGCAAGTGTAAAAATCCAGTGTGGCCCTTGCGTCAAAATAATTGCCCACCCCTGGTCTAGTGGGATCTGTTTCTCCACTCTGTCCCATCCCACCCAAAATTCAAAAGTTGTCAATAAAAAACTCTGCTTGACTCTGATCAACTTAAACGATGATAAAAAAATACGTTGCCTTCACGTCACATCTTTTATATATTTATTTTTCTAGACTTGATTTTGTGTTTTCAATCAAAGCCATTCACAGATTGAAGAATTCAAGTATGGAACCACCTCTTTGTATGGAGCACGTGAAATTTGAATATTAACTTTGTTCTCCGATTATAGAAAGGACGCCTCGAGGGCTCCATCTGAGAATATATGGGATTTATTGACCTTGCACATACATGTTAACACGGAAAACATGTGAAATCGCCTAAAAAAGGACTAAGTGTACTGCTTTGATAACGCCTGAGGATGTTCTTTTGCACGGATCAGAGACAGGTGCGGCCCTGCTTTGATTGACAGTTGAATGGAAAGGGCTTATAGTGATGGGCTTTGAGAACACAGAGTTCACAGAGTATAAGCTCAGGTAAGTGTAAGACAATCATATGGAGCTGTGATGTAGAAATCCCCTGTAGTCTTCTCGTAGAAGACATGGAAGTGTGTTTGTCACGACTGTTATGTTACTCTGAGGACAATCAGTGCAGGTGGTCAGTGCTGATTGTGGTCAAATCCCTACAAGAAGGTCCTAAACAAGTTAAAGTCACAGATTGTTGTGGCTTTTTGTGTGAGTTTGCATGTTCTGCCTGTGTGGATATAGGTTTTCTGTTGTTCCTTTTAACTACTAATACGAGGGTCGAGTTGCATGCCGAAAGCAGCGTCTCATCTTGGATAATGACTATACATGTTGTGTTTAGGCAACACTGTAGTGATCCAGATGCTCCAGACTGGTTCTCTCATATCAGAATCCAAATTAGAATTACTTTGATTCACGCTCAAGGGGAAATTCTTTTCATTACAGACATGAAGCCAACCAACAGAAGTTGTCAAAATGAAAAAAACTTAAGTTTTAACTTAACTTAAGGCAAGACACTAAAGGCAGAACACATTTTTTTTTATTTTATGGTCAATTTGCTCTCTCAAGATACAGGAATTCATGTCCATGTATTACCTGATCTATAGATTAAACATTTTTCTCGTGTAGAAATATAAAGATCAGCTCTTAGCACCTACTCATCAAACTATACAAACTTGTAGATTTTGACAGATTGTACAAAAGGAGTTGTTAATATTTAATTCTAATCCTGATTTATTAAAGTTTTAAGTTAAAAAATTAGATGAAATTTGAATGAATCAGATCTAGTACTTGTACAAAATGAATGAAGAAATTTATACCTGTCATGTCAGATTTTCAGACTAACTTAAATCTGGGTAATTTTGGTCATTTTTAAATGTCTTATTTCTATGAAAATTTTAACCTGATGAAAAATTTCAAATTGATATCTTTAAATTTAGATTTTTTTTCCAAGTCACCTGCAGTGTCTCAACTTAAACATCAGTGTCATAGTAAGAAAACAATACTTTAAATCTGTCTTTTATCATTTAAACTTGTGGTATAAAGACAATACATTTACATTTGAACTTAAACTATTACAAATATATAGAAAATGAATGAATGAATGAATCCTGACTGATATTTTGTTTTACAAGTGAACTGAATATTGCACAAAGATTTTACAAAGAGGATTTTACAACACAGTTTGATGTGACAGGAAGGATTTCCTGTGCCTCAGTCAGTGTCAGTCTGCTGCTGAACGTGCTCTTGCAGCCGACCCGCACCTCGTGGAGCGGATGAGAGTTAAGTCCATTATAGTCCTGACTTTGGACTCTTCCTCATGGATCTTCCTCTTTGACACTGTCTGAAGATCTCAGTCTGATCAGCACCTCCTCAGGCCAAACTCAAACTTAGTTAAAAAATGTGTTTTGTTTGTTTCTATGATGTGTGGGAGTTCATGGTCATCTGTCATTTACAACAAAATCAAACTTTGCTGGGATTCTGCATAAATCCACTATGTTTTCAGTCCCCTGTGATTTTTCCCCCTTTCTTTTTCCATTGTTGTTTTGTGTTTTGATCAGATGGATCATACATGTCCCTGATTGGCTAATCCACCTGCCAATCATGGCCATCTGAATGGGAGATGAAACTGGGGTCCAGACTCACATTTTCATATCGTTCTGGAGAAGTGTGTATTATTTCCATTTCTATTTCACATTTGTATAATATATTTTTACAATTCGCTGTTGTTCATTGTTCATCTTGTGACTAATTCCTGTGGCCTCCTGTGGTGACTCTGTTAAATCTGTTTCTGCCGTTGCCTTTTCCAGTTCAGAGCAGTGGGATTTCTCTGTCGATGGGGATTATTGATTCTCTCATTCAGTCCCTGACCCCATCTCTGCTCTGCTCCTCATGAATCCACTCAAGAAATGTGGAGAAAGTCAGTCATTGAGCTCAACAACTCTCCAACTCAGAAAGTATTTCCCATTTCAATCAGCGTATGCCCGCACTATTCAGCGGGGTATTAGTGTAAACAAACAACTCATAATAAAATATTACAGAAAATTGAATGTGCACTTCACTGATGGAGGATCTGCTGCAATGAAAAATCCAGTGAGCTCTGTGCACTGCATAGACCGTAAAACAGTGGACTATCGGAGCCCGCTACCCACCGCGCTCCCAATGGGAAGTGTCCACGGAGGACGAGCTGCCATTCACTTTCTTTTGGGACATTGGTGCCCTTCACTCTGTAACTGCTTCTGTCAAGTTCAACATCCGCTGTCTCCTCCCACCGAAGGGCAGGAACCATTAACAACCTCGCTCCTGATTAGTCCATGTGGTTGCCACGATACGGACACTCGGATTTCCAAATATGGAGTTTGGCTCCACTTTAGCCGCTATAACTGCTAGCCATTGTTAGGGAAAACAAGTGTTGTCCCAACGAGTCCTAGAGTTGTAAGGAGAGGCAGGAGACTCTGGATGTCTGAGGCAGGAGAAGTTTATTTACCATCAGTCCGGACCCGGCGACTTGAATACTCAACACATTGTGCTTGTGTTGGCTATTCAAGCCTGACTATGCTTCCACACACAGAAGTTTAAATAGTGGTAAGAAGGCCAGCTTGGAGACAAGCTGGCCGAGATAAAATGAGAAGTGCAGAGCGTACCACTTCTGGCAGACGAGTTCACCATGGAATCTGATAATATTAGAGAAGGACAAATTCTGTACCAGTGGGATGACGCCCGTCGTAGATAGAGCTAACCACTCAGAAATGTCAACAATGGTAGAAATGGAGGTGCCCTTGTTAAGACTATGCACAAGACAGAATTTCCACAACAGTTCCCTCCTCTGAAAACTTATAGTTTTCACAAAAGAAACTTAATTCAAACTAATCAAAAAATAAAATAAGTGGAAGCATATTCAGACCTTTACATTTTACCAACATAGGTCATTAAAATGAATCACAACCAAAAACATAACACATTAGCAAATGGCATGCATCAGACCTAAGTGTTCATCATCTGTAATCATCTGTAAAAACAATGAAAGCAACAACCAACTTCACTCCTTATGACATATTCTTTTACATTTGTTCCAATGCAAAGAACATGAATCAAAATATCACAAACCCTTAGATTTTTTTTATTTTTATTATTTTAAAGTAGTGTAAAAGAGTCCATGTTCTTCACACTGAGCATCGCCTCTGCTCAGTGCCTTGAGACCGCATCAAAGTTTTCAGGAAGCACAGTTTAATGTTCATCAGGAGATCCAGGTAACTGTGACCAGTGTCCAGAGACGGCCAAGTGTCCATCCACAAGACAACGTAAGGATCCAGGAGCTTGGGTGGGGCAAAGGTCTCTTACAAACAGAGATGTAGAGGAACAGGTTGATGAAAACGGGGCTCTATGTCCAGAGCAAACCTTTAACCGGTGAAGGGGCATAAGTATTCAAGGGATGTGGGACAAGGGGCAAAGTTCAGGTACACAAGGAGCACTGTCTGGGCACAACAGTCCAGGGTTTTCAGCCCCAAAGTGCTCATTCAGTGTCAATTTCTCTTCAAAGAATAATCTTCTTTAGACACGTTCAATCCTCAAACACCTTTTTTTTTTTTCTTTTTTTTTTTTTAAATCAAACTCAACAACATTATATCTTGAAATCCTTTAAAATCAAATATGTTGTTTTCAAAATACAATAAAACATGAACTGTTTAATCTCAACCAATAAACATAGTTTATTAAGTTCTGCCTCAGATTCAAAACACATTTATGAAAGGAACCAATAATCAAAAGGTTCAATCAGGTTAATTCAAATCTTCGTAGTGTTTTCTTCATCCTCTTCATAGGAAAACCCTCCCTATAACAAAAGAATGAACAGAAAGGTGGACCTGATGGGCCGGCCAAAATGAACAAACAGATGAGGCGACACCGGGCCAACCCTGTACAGGGCCGTAGGAGCCAGTGCCGACACCACTACCAACCTAAGGACAAACCCATCCCCAGCTAACCTGAGCAAAAGAAAAGCGAAAACGTGACTACCGTCCCACCAGGTCAAACAAAAGCCAAGTTGGCATGGGCGTGGCTGGGCAGAGCCATGATTGCGCCAGCTATAGGCGACTTAATTGAAGGCTCTGAGCAGGCACACTTAATGCAAACCCTAACTTATATCAATACACTAATTTTAGCCAAAGACTAAATTAGACAAAATGTTTCCTTTTTTTTTTTTTTTTTTTAATTTTTTGCCACATTAATCTTATCACCATAATTTAATATATAATATACAATAAGTCCTTTTCTGAATCAAATCTTCTAGAAAAAGATCACATGATTGTCTTTAATGAAAATATAGATTCTGAAATGTTTGTTTAGTTATATTATTTTTATAGGTTTTAGAAGATTATTTAATTTCAAAAACATATATTTTCATCTTCTTGCAGGCCACCTGTGGAAGAAATATTCTCATGTGTTACTGCAATCAACAATCTTAGACTGGTATTATCTTTTTGGTCCACAATAGTTTCCCTGTTAATTGGAAAAACATCATCAAATATTACACAAACGGTCGCAATAGCCCCTGCTTCAGGCTCAGACATTCAGTCATCAGAATGCCTCCAGTACTGTGCCAGTCTCTGCAAAAAATGTATCATTATCAACCTGAGAAGAAAATAATCATATTATGTGTAATCAGACACAAAGAATGATAGTTAAAATTACTTCATCTCAATTATCTAGAAGGGGTGCACGGTGGCAGAGCGGTTAGAGCTTCTGCCTCCCAATAAGGAGATCGTGGGTTCGAATCCCGGACCACCCCAACATCACACAATCTCTCTGGGTGGAGTCTGCATGTCCTCCCCGTGTTACCGTGGGTTCTCTCCGGGTTCTCCGGCTTCCTCCCACCGTCCAAAGACATGACTGTGTTCAGGTTAATTGAGAACTCTAAATTGCCCCTAGTGAATGAATGTGAGAGTGAATGGTTGTCTGTCCTTGTCTGTCTGTGTGTGAATGAATGAATGAGAGTGAATGCGGGACAACAGATGGAAATTAGCCCATGGCTACAATCTGGTGTGTTTACAGCATGTATATCATGTATGTTCATTAACATGCACTGTCCCAACCAAAAAAAATAAATAAATAAATTATTGAACATTCAAAATGCACATTTCAAGTATCAGATGTTAGAGTACAGTCAGTCAGTCAGTTTTAGTTCCCTACTCTGGAACAACTGGGTTCTGTTTAGATGTACTTTTTAAATTTCTTTTACACTTTCCCTGCATGTGTCTTGTTAATTTTTCATTTAATTAGTTTTGATTTTTACACTTTAGCTGCAAAACTTAAATATTGTTGTTATTTGCATTCACTTTCTATTGTTATTAGACAGAGCCATAATAATTCCTTGTACTGAGAGCAAATGGGCCCTCCTCTTTGTCCCTCCTTGTTTCATTCCTGTGTCGGGCCATGTGCACCTGGATCCGCACAGGGAGGAAACGGGACTACACCTTTTGGAGTCATTATTGTGACTTGATCATTTGACTCTCCATTTCATTTATAACCATTATTTCTTTCACTCTTTTATTCTTATTATGTATCCAAGCAAACACCAAGTGTTCCGCTACACAGTATGTGCTACACTGCAGACTCATCTGACAGACCACATACACATAATACACCAAGAATGCAAAGAAACAATTAGTCCTGAAACCAAGGCTATGTTATAACAGCTTAGAGTCCTTAAAAATGAATCTCTTGTCAATTTCAAACAATGACTTCCAAAGAGACTTGGTAGATAAGCAGTTAGGTATATCTGCATCGTCTAATTACCAATATTGTTCAATACCTTTTCCTTCTACAATCTGTAAACAAGGCCTTTCTCCAAAGCAATTTCCAATTTCCCACAAACACTGTATAGGCCGTAATATATTTTATCAACATGTCCAAACTATGTCTCCAGATTAAATATCCATGTCAACATAAAACTCTGATTAACTTCAATATTTCTCTTCAAAACAAAATCTCGCCTGTGCTTCCCATCCAACCATCCACTAAAGCTAAAATGAGCCACACCCTCTGGGCCGCCAGATCCAAGACCCAAAACAGATGACAACCAACTCAAAAAGGGGATTCTGATTAAGTCAATGCCCTCCAAATCTTCGCGGTCATGAAATCTGGCCCAGAGCTCGATTTAGTCCTGGTGCAAGCTACAATTAGTTAACGCTTTACACTAATATAATCAGAAACAAAAGATACAATTATTGGTCAAATATACAATCAGGCCATAACATGATAGATACACTACCATCAGTGGACTGTTTTTAAGAGATAAATATAATATGTTGAGTTTCGGAAGCTATCTGAAATTAATATTCAAACTATATTCATGATTTGGCTCCCAAACCAAACAACTCGAAACTACAGCATAAACTCCCTGCAGGTCAAATAACGCTTCGTATTCTTCAGTAAAACATGCGTTTATGTCCTTTTACTGCTATTGAAAGTGCCGTTTCCATATCTTATGTTTGCAACTAATCAGTCAATCACTTGTCTCAAAAAAACAACAACTTTTGTTTTGGTTGACCTGACACTTGTTCTTATCTTCCACACCTACATGTTCACCGCCACCTGTCTAATCCACAGTGGCCTGATTCACAAACATGACCAGATAATGGGTCTATTCATTTACCCATACAATAAGTTTAAATACTCACAATTTCTTTATTTTTTTTATAATTGACATACTTTCAAATGTGTATTTTTGATGTAAAATGTACTGTAAAACTACACTCAAAGATTCATGCCACATTAGCAGTATCACACATATGTGCAGGGCAACCAGCCATTCCTCTCACCCTCCTCTGGTACCGTTAGAATTAGATAAATCAGTCTTGACAACTGATGAGGGCATTATGTTTTACCAGTAAGCTTATCACAAATGCTATTGAAACCAACCCATTTATATACAACTCACTGTAACGACAGCTTATTTTTTTTTTTTTTTTAATAACCTTCTGTAACCTTCACCTATATTGGTGGGCAACAACCAAAGATCTAATAAGCTGCAAAATCGGTCAACATGTGCCTGTATAATATTGTTTTTCATAAATGCATTTTAATATGATGTTAACATGCCTTACTTTTGAATCTGCGAATATATTTCAGCAACTGTACAATCTGTTTTATTTATTTTGAATATCTCACTACTTGCCATGAACAGAGACATAAACACTCACTTCATAAACACACAGTTAAATTTATAATTTTAGAATCTGTCTTTTACCACTTAAATGTAGCCTATTCTTCTTTCAAAGTCTGCTTTCAACCGTGGCATCTAAATGTGCAACACAACTGTATTTGTGAAAGGACACATATTATGCTACAGTGACCTTTTTTATTTTTTTTATTATTATTATTTTTTTTAATCATGAGATGGCAAATTTAAGGCACTCAAGAACACGTTTACAGGCTAATAACAATATGAAAAATGTATCAGATTTTTCTTTGTGATATTCCTGATATCTCATTAGTATACCATACCCATACTATTACATATTTTTAGCTCACTGTTCTCCACTATATTTCTGTCCATACGGTGTATTAAGTTAGTTCAAACTTTTATTTATTTATTTATTTTTCCGCTTGATATTTTAATGTCATTTTACTGTGGCTGCCTCCTATTACTCTCATTATGCTTTTTATATATATATATATATATATATATATATATATATATATTTTTTTTTTTTTTTTAGCATAAAACCACCAGAGCACATAGTTTGTGAAATTAATTCACAGATAACGGCAACATAGCTTTTCTTTATTCTGATGTTAATATTTCTATTGTGCCATAAGTTTAAATTACCAACCTTCAAAACTTTCTGAAGGGGGGTCCCCCCTTGCTGGAAGGACTTAAACTGTTTCTTTGACATTGTATGGCAAAATGGTGTTATAAGACTTCAGTTTATAGCTTGTTAAAATGTATGATTGTATATCTCTGAAATAATTAAATAAAAATACAATTTAATTCCTCTTAAATAACAATCCATTGAAAGATAACTAACTGAACTGCTTGACAGTGGATCTGAGAGCAGGTGTCAGCCCCAAGCCCAGGTGAACACAGCCCTCGTGCAGCAGCAGAGACAGTTCAGTGGGGCCTTGGAGCAGCAGCAGCAGCAGCAGCAGAGGTGGTGGTATTGGAGGCTTTGATTCAGTCCATTCATTTGACAGGAGGCCAGCGTGGAGGAGCCCAGTCCACAGAGCACTTTCAGACCCAGGACAGTCTTTGGTTTTAGTTCAGTTCAACTCATGCTTCATGTCATGAGCGGCCACATTCAGACAGTCTTTATAGACAAACAGCAGCAGAGCCAGTCCCAGTCATGTGACCTTCAGACGAGAGCTGGAGGAGGACGAGGCACCCAGGGAGCCACTGCACTCAAACCAGGCCCACCCAGACACACCGGGCATCAAACCCATCTCAGATTCCACTCAGATTATTTAAAATACTAGCAGTCCGGAGAACCCCTTTTTTATTTTTTTTTATTTATTTATTTATATTTTTTAAAAAAAAAATGTAAAAATATAAAAAAAAAAAAAAAAAAAAAATAAAAAAATCATATATGTTTTTTTTTTTTTTTTTTTTTTTTTTTACAAAAAATATGGTAATAAAAAGTATAATAAAATAAAATAAAAGGTATAAAAGGATTTCGAATCTGCACAACTTCAAAACGTGGAGGTGAAGTATTTAAACTTCTCCGCCTATCAAGTCAGTGAAGTTCCAAAATCACAAAATAAAGTAAAGCTGGTCCAAACAGTGTATTTCTTTTTTAAAATGCCTTATACATCATTTAGCCATACCCCTTTAACTGTTTATTGCCCTCACACATTGTGTAAGCTTTGGACAAAAGTACTTCATTTCGATCTCGTTAGACTTTCAACTTGAAAAAATCTAATTTACAATTTGTAAAGTAACTATACTTTCTCTGCAGATATTTATGTGTTGTTGTTGTTTGTTTTGTTTTTGTTTTTTTTGTATTATTATTATTTAGATTCTAAAACCACTTAATTCACAACTTGATTCAACGTTACCTCAATGTTAAGACATGTTTATCAACAACCTATTATTTTTAGTAAGATTATTTATTGTGGTGCTTGGTGAGATATTCAAGAAACCCAACTAAACCTGTAGTTTTAACAGTTACCGCAGTAAATCAACAACAGTAGCCAGAGTCTGTGGAGAAGAAAAGGAATGGCTTCTCATTTGAAACTCAAGACAATTTGCCTTTTGCTTTTTTTTTTTTTTTTATTGATTTTATGTGGTGTTTTCAAAAATAATTATCCAATGAGGAAAATTCACAAATACCAAGTCAGACCATTTAAATTAATGGCTCAACTCACTACATTATAATCCGCATAGAAGTATTATCTGCATACCACAATAAAAGCACCTGCCTGCTGCCATCTCATTAAAGCAACAGTATGAAACCTTTTGGTGGTGTCATATCGTCTGCATGATTCCATGGAAACAAGCAGGAGGAGGTTTCTCCAGGCCAAGTATGAGTAAGTTTTGTGGAGAGCTCACTCACAGAATGGACACATTTGCTAAAAAAATTACATACTGCGGCTTCAACAGACCCATTAATCTGATCTTATCTCAAACCCTGCAATAATATCATTAAACCAAGCAGCAAATATGACCACCTTAAATACTTAAAATAAGCACAACACTGCTGCACTAGTACATACTAGACCTCTCAACTCAGCTCTTATTGTGTCCAGTATAAACTTGTACTTCATAACAGCCATAATAATATCAACAATTATCATCACATAGTGTTCAAAAATTAAAAAAAATCCGATGATAAAATAAATCCCTTTTTTTTTTTTTTTTAAATGTCACCTATACCAATGAATGTAACTTTTATTATTAATACAGAAACCATTTGTTTGTTTGATCTTACATTAGGCTACTTTATAAAAATATTCTGCAGTGTTTTTTTTTTTATATTATTATTTTTAAAATATAATAGTTATCAAAAGCTTTCCCTTTTGAACTTTAGTTTGTTTATTGAACCCAGTTGTAAAAGCTGTATTCACAAGTCGCTGCAGTAGATGACATGCAATAATCAAGTAAAATGTGACGTGTTATTCAAGGATCATCTCTTTATCTCGATCCCCATCTTCTGTGGCTCCTGTAAAGCAACATTACAGAGCAGCATCAATTCTCAAAATATGACACATTTTCATTGAATATCATCTTAAATGCAGTCATCAACAAACACAACTATTAGTTATTAATTTATCATGCTGCACTGAGTTATTTCCATATCCTCTTATCCTCAGCAGAGCTTTAACACGTGTCAGAAATACCTTCTCCATAGTCTTTTTATATGTGTGGTATTCATAAACCACCTGTTGTTAATAATTTGTTACAATAATAATGCCTTTTTATTCCCAGAGAGTAGTTTTAGCACACCCTTACTGTAACATACAACCCATATTAGCATATTGTTGTAAGCCTTGTATTTAGTTTGTTTTATTTTTAACATAAAACAAACACGTGCTCAAGGACCTTCAGCAGACACACAGAACAGACACAAGCAGCAGTTACTTTGCGCACGAGCAGCAGTCAGCAGCAGTCTCCTTAAAATCTCTAAACCTATGTATCCTCATGATACTCAGATAAATTTCAGTTAAACTTCAGTTTATTACTGCCCTTATACCCTGTCATGATTGACAGCCGTTTGCAGACTATTAAAGAACCCATTCACGACGAGATGACCAGTAAAAAAGCTAAACCTTCCAATCAGGCCTATCACTTCTTCCTTGTGTCACGTTTAACCCTACACTGCATTTGTTATTGTTGTTGACAGCTCTGACACTGTGAATATGTGCGACTGTCTGCAGGTTGTGAGGGCCAGACCAGAGTCAGTCTGTGAGACAGAAGAACCTGCTGCAATAGGCCACAGAATGACTTAGCATGTGTTACACTGGTGTTTGACCTGTGACTGAGTTAGACCTGTTGTAAATGTAATGTGACTTATCTGACAGAAACATAAAAGCGCAACATATAAAAAGCCATGCAAATAGAACAAAAGCCAAGCAGACAAGACACACATATATCAATGGAAATAAAGATCTACTGCAGCATCCAGAAATATGGCCAATTTCATGATATTAAAAATATATTATTTGTCTGTATGCATCAAAATGTTATCAACTGATTCTGGAGTTCCACGGTTTGTTTTAGAGTACAATACACCCAACAGTGACTCCCTATCACACAGTGTATATATAAACAACAATATGGCGCCCGGGCCCGGGGTTGATGGTTAAAGAGAAGCTTTCCCAGGCTCTTCCCTGAACCCATGAACCCCTTCCACCCACTGCTACTAGTGCATCTACAGCTAATCTGAATAGTGCCCAGCAGTAATTACACCACAGACTTTTATGACTCCCTCAAATAGACACGTCCAGCGGCAGAAACACTAAATTTTGTTACTCAAGTAAAAGCAAAGATATGTCAAAGAAAAAGTATCCACTTCAAAATGTACTTAGGTATCAAAAATGACCAAAGTACAGGACTTTTACTCTTGCAATCAGTTACTTTCCACGTCTGGACACAATCTACCCAGGTCTTCACACCAGTCTGTGGTCACAGTCCATTAACTGTGAAATAAAACCCTCTAAAACTCCCGTCTTGGTATTCGTTTACTTGACATAGTAATTGCTATTAAAATGTTATTCAGCCCATTGTTCAACAAAATTAATATTAAACAATCTCTTGGCTATTGAGCTTGGGATCATGCCATCACATCAATGCAAAAGTATTCGAACACTATATATTCATAAATGTATTTGACCCAGCAGTTTATTAGCTTCTTCCATAGATTTTATGTACACTTTTTATTTATTTATTGTTATTATTATTTTACATTGTTTAGGCCAAGTTTTTTGTTTTGTTTTGTTTTGTTTTTATGTAAGTTTATGACATCAAACAACAAGCATGGCAGATTTCCATGGTAACGGCTGTCTTTATTTTATTTAATTAATGAATTTATTTATTTATTTTATGGCTCCATCCCAAGCTCCATAGGCCAGAGTTAGCCGAAAAGTCACTGTCCTTCCTTACTCATCTTTTCTCACTCGTGTTCTAGTTTTACACCCAATGATCTTCACAGCATAAGTACCTGCATCAGTAAATATGAAACACAAACTGTACACACAGCCTACACCTCACTGTCCTGTAACTTTCCTCACTCACTCTTATGAGCGCCGTCCTCACAGTGTACGCAGCCCCTGGCTCTGTGCTCAGCCCTGTTCCCTGAATACCCAGTCGACCAATAACAGTCAGGACCTAACAGTCCTGACTATCCTCGACCAAAAGTGAACTCCAGAATGAGCTGATCGCATACATTTGCAAAATGCTACTATAACTCTAGAAATTGATTCTAGGCTTGAGTAGGAAATGAAAAATGTAGACCTCCTTTAAGCCAATTCAGTATTACAACTTTGCAAGGACTAAACTGATAAACCCCATTGCAAAGGTTTCTGTCTGTCAAGCATGAATCTGGTAAGGCAAAGTTTTCCTCTTTAAAAAGAGATGAAAAATATTTGCACTTACCAGATCAGCTGTATGTAGATTAAGTCGTCCGTGACGCCAAAACTGTTAGGGAAAACAAGTGTTGTCCCAACGAGTCCTAGAGTTGTAAGGAGAGGCAGGAGACTCTGGATGTCTGAGGCAGGAGAAGTTTATTTACCATCAGTCCGGACCCGGCGACTTGAATACTCAACATATTGTGCTAGTGTTGGCTATTCAAGCCTGACTATGCTTCCACACACAGAGGTTTAAATAGTGGTAAGAAGGCCAGCTTGGAGACAAGCTGGCCGAGATAAAATGAGAAGTGCAGAGCGTACCACTTCTGGCAGACAAGTTCACCATGGAATCTGATAATATTAGAGAAGGACAAATTCTGTACCAGTGGGATGACGCCCGTCGTAGATAGAGCTAACCACTCAGAAATGTCAACAATGGTAGAAATGGAGGTGCCCTTGTTAAGACTATGCACAAGACAGAATTTCCACAACAGCCATGATTGGCTTCATTTGGCTGGAGCCAAACGCTATGAGTGACACTCCCATAGTCCACTGTTTGTGCAGTCTATGGTGCACAGCAGCAGTTGGCTAAGCTAACAGTTTCTCACAGCTAATGCTGTAAAGGGAAAAAAATATATATATCTCATTGTTTTTATCCACAGAGTGTAGTGACATCCACCTGCAGCTCACTGTTCACTGTTTAAGGATTTATTCATTTTAGTTTGACTCTGCGAAAACCTCATCGGAATTGGACAGGAAATACTTTGTAGTACAGTGAGCTAGCCATTATAAAAATAAATAGCCAACTAAAATTCTGTGCACAGAGCCCATTGCTTTGCCTGGAATGTTCCACAGTATGACAGTTTACAGGGGATTTTACTGCTCAAAAATATGCTCGCCTCTCCAACCTGGCCTGGCTGTGTACGTTTAATGCCATATTGTGCAACTTTATAGCCAAAACAGTATAAATATTGCAAAGTTACATAGTGCATCTTTAGGAATGGACATAATGAATTGCTTATAAATAGAAAATAATGCAGTTGCAGTTTTGCCATAATATTTCACTGAGAATGTTTTGATTTCTTCTCATCATGAAAATGTTTAATTCCAGCTATTTGCCGTATGTCTCTCCCTCCTTCGATGTTACAGTTGTCCAAACACAATAAAAATAGACACAATAGAAATAGTGCTTACAGCATATTATGGATATCAACTTCCTGTTTACATGCACATTTGAGAATTTTTTTGCTCATTCAAAAGATAAAGTATTTAATGTTGATATTGCAACAGTGTAGATTCCCATCATTCTGAACCTCATAAATATACATTACATACAGGCTACAAGGTCAAAAAAGGTTCAGTAGCACTAAGCGTGTGATTGATGTCAGTCTTGCTTGTGCTCCTGAGGGCTCGGAGACTTCCAGGAATGAGCTTTTTCTAAAAAACATTTGAATTGGATTTTTTTTTTCAGTTGTCAGTTGTGTGATATATATATGTATATATATATATATATATACTGTATATAATTAAAGATTTCATGCATGCTTCAGACACTTCAGGAGCATTAACATCTAAATTAATACTGGAATCACATGCATTTCAGAACATGTTTTATTTACAGGCTCAGTAGGTTTAACCATCATTTAGACAGGATATTTTGTTGTAATAAATGCATTTTGTGACCTTTTTAATGGCAATTTCAGCCCATGCTTGGGTTTCATCTTCCTGTTTTGAGGACTTTCTCCCTTTCAAAAGATATAATATTTAGTTTTAAAATGTTAACCACTGTTCCTCCTTATGAAACCCATAGATATCTATCGTTATCATTCATGTATGACCTTTTTTACATGCTTTATGTAATGTCAATGCAATGTATATCTCGCTCTCTGAGGACCTCAGGGACCGGCCTCCTGCTGGTGCCTAGAGTCAGGACTAAACATGGGGAATCAGCATTTCAGTTTTTTGCAGCTAAAATCTGGAACAGTCTCCCTGAAGATGTGAGACAGGCCTCCACTCTGACAATGTTTAAATCCAGGCTAAAAACAGTTCTCTTTAGACGTGCATACGACTGAAAGATCTATCTGCACTCTTCTCTTTTAAATCACTTTATTTTAAAATGATTTTAAAATGATTCTGTGTGTCTTTTGTGTTTTTATGATTTTAATGCAACTTTTCCTGTTTATGTAAAGCACTTTGAATTGCCCTGTGTACGAATTGGGCTCTACAAATAAACTTGCCTTGCCTATATTACCTTTTGTATCTGTGTATTTTAGATGTTGTAGAGTAGATAACTTTCATTTTATACTCTGGTTGCCCCTATATAGATATTTTCTGCATCATGCCACACTGAAAATATGGTGTTTTTCTTGTCATTGTATGTTATATTATGCCACATTGTAGAATTGGGTGCTTTTTTCTAGTTTGTGGTATCATGCGATTTAAACACGTGGCATTATCTTTTGCTCATTCATGTCCCAAAGAAGGTCCCATGTGGCGTATCCCTTTGCAATTTACAATAAAGGATTTTTAATGCAGTCAGAGTGCCTCAGATTGTCCTTTTTTTCCTCACACTCAGACAAAACTACAGTTACTTCAATCTCAAAATCCCTGAAAGCCAGAAACACCTCAACACTCCTTCCTCATCCACATTAAAATCCCCGCTCACACGAATGGTTGTAATTCCCAGAGCAGTTATGTAAGCAGGTGTAATTGTGAACCCCCCGCCTGTCTGTGATTTGATGCCAAAGCAGAAAGGCCTCTCTCGCTGTCAGGTGTGCGGGGCTTACCTCTGCCGTGGCGTCACTTTGCTGCTGATGGAATATCTCCTCGGAAAATCCCCGTCGCCCGTCCAGGCTCTGACGCCACACGCGGCTTTAGAGGATTCTCCACAGCGGGACGGGACGGGGTAAGCTGGGGATGCCCTCGCTCTTCCTCCCTCCCTCCTCTGCCTCCCTTCCTTCCACCTTGTCAATTTATCTCTCCAAAGCGAGGACAGAGTTTGCTGGGGATGCCGTCACTCGTCCTCCCTCGTCTCTTCCGCCCAAACTCTCGATCTTTCTCTTCATCTCTTTCGTTGCCCCCATTTTCCCCTCCATGTCCTCGCACCCTCCCTCTCTTTCCTCTTTGCTCTCTTGATCAAACATTACACCTGTTCTTTCCTCCCTTCATTGGCTTCCTAGCAGCTCTATTGATTTTAAATGGTGTGTTTGTTATTTCTAATGTCTAAATGGCCCCGCTGTCTTGGTGAATTGCCCTTCCCTTATGTTGCTTTTATGTGTCCCAAAAGCACAAAGTTATGGAACAATTTGCCACTAAACATTAGAATCGCACATCTCTTAATGTTGTCAAATTGTTATTTCAGAAAAACCAAAAACTTACTGACGGTCTATTTTTCCTTAAACACCAGATTAAAATGAGCCCCAGTTTAAACTGAAGTTGTTTCTGAACCTGTTTGAGTTCAGAAACAACTTCGGAACAAACAAATGGCTGGACTCTTTGTGAAGCTGAGACTCTGTAGTTTTGGCCTCTGATTTACTCTAAATACAAGTGGAAACAATCACATACATCTTATACACAGGAATGTCAGATATAAATCCTAACTTGATTTTCTTTTGGTAAATATAAGGAGTAAAGCTGGTGTGGGATGAACTGACCAACAGAATATGTTGGGTTTTGACAATTCTTCTTTAAAAGTTGAAGCTAATTTCATTAAAAAAAAGTTTTAGGGACTTTTAGTAAAGTACAAAAGTCCAGGGTAATCTATCTAAAATATTTTTGGGGTATTTTTCTTTTACATTTGTGGGTTTGGAGAACAAATTTAACCTGATTCATCCGTTAATGACTTAATTTAACTGGAAATAAGTGGGTTAAAGCTTTCTTTTTCTCTTTAACATTCCCAGCAGCTTGATAGTTCCCTTTTATCAAATGTGGACAAAACGGACTCACGTTAAGAGGTCATGGTTCACTTCTCTGCACTGGTCTGCAAAGATTAGGAGCTGAGTTGTATTTTAAATAAGAAATACTCTTGTTTTTAAAAAAGTCATAGTTTGTGAAGCACTTTGGGCAGTGCTGGTTGTTGTAAATGTGCAACAGATAAATCTGACCTTGACTTCTCCCTCTCCCAGCTGTCTCTCTCACTCTCCATCTAAATACATTCAACAATAGATGAATACTGTAATTGTTTTGTGAAAGTCAGATTTTACAGTCCATCTCTCTCCCTTGCTGCCCTCCCTCTCCGTCTCACTCCTCTCTCTCTCTGTCCCTCACACACTGTAATCCAATTAATGCCCCGGTGCAGCAGGGCCTCATCGGACGCACACTGATCCCATTATTAGTGGATGGATGATCAGGCCTTCCCAGTGTTTCCCAGCTCAGAGGTGCTTAAGTGCTGCAGCCGAGCCTCCTCATACGCACATAGGATTCCCCCTGCTATTTCAGTGGACACAGTCTGCTCCATGAGTCAACAAAGACGGAGCCAAAGGTGATAGTCAGCAGAGCGGCCTGGAGTGAACCGGAAACGGGGATTAGCTGGAGTAAGAGAGTTTGCCCTACGCACGGACAGGTGTGTGCCATACCGGGGATGATCATACACAGGACACACTCTGAAACACATTCAAAGGAGAAATATATGGGGAATCTGTGTATTAACCATTATCTTTACAATTAAGGGCGGGAATCAGAAAAACAAGATGAATGACTTGAGGGATAAACTTGAACCTTACACACTGTGCAGGTAGAAGATAGAAAGTCTTATACCAAAAGTGACTATGAGCATGGTTATAGTTCATGGACAGAATTTATAAATAGCTGGTAAATTGACTTTAATAACAATAAGTGACTATAGCTGTGATTATTTACGGTGGCGCATATGGACAAATAAATGACATCAACATCATTCATCAAAACATTGTGTTATTATTTTTACTAAAGTGAAAAGTTAATTTGTGATCTTTACTTCAATTTAAAATAGAAAGAGATAAACGCTGCACAAGTCATCGAAAGTGAATCGAAATAGCAATTTGAATGGACACAATTGGCAATTTCTGAAGTGCAATAATTTCCTCCATAAACAAGAAAACATCATGTTTTATTCTGCATAAATACTGTACTTTAGATTTGTACAAACATGGTATGAATGTGATTCTCTATCGGTTTGTCAGTTCATACACGTTTCTTTTCAATATTTTTGGCAATTCTCTTGGACACGTTTAAAATGTGAAATTTGAATATAGCCCTGTTATTACAACATACATTGCAAGTCTATTCTTGTCTAATCTCATCTAATCTTGTAAAACTGGTCAGAAAAAAATCTAAGTATAAAGCTTAAATGGGGAAATATTGGTTATTTGCCCATTCAGCCCAAAATCGAATATTGTTATTGGCTCAAAAAACCCACATTAGACCATCTTGGTTTGAGTCTCTCCAGGTTGAGATCCGTTATTGTGTGGCATTCAAATCTTAAGTGCTCAGGAAACGTCTGCTTTCACCTCAGCACAGGAGCCAGCAGCCCTGTGCTCACTTGCCAAAAATTTAACTCCGGGTCATAGAGAAATGCTTGAAATTGTCCTGCAGCTATATTTCAAAATTACAGTATCATATGTCAAAATCAACTGCTTGAAATGTAGAAATTCCAAAGGCAGCTGAGAAACAATTCTGCAACTTCACATGAAAAGTCAGTAGATCTGTTTTTCTATTTTTGAGTCGATTTAGATTAATATTGCTGTTTATAATGAACAAAATGTGAAATAATTATCTACATTATCTTTATGTTGCACCTACGCCGAAGCAAGTTCCTACGTTTGTGAATTTCACTGACAATGGCAATAAACAATTTCTGATTCTGATTCTGATTCTGATACATATGTGAAAGGTAAAGCAGAAAAATAGTAGAAATTAAAATGCAATGCTTCAATGTATATGCCATATAAAAATTGCTTTTATTTATTTATTTATTTTTAGCTCATAAACATATCAGAATATTACGTTGTATCCTCATTAAAGAAAACATACCAAAACATACCTGAAGTTGTGTTTTCTTTAATTCCTAAAACATATCATTATTCTTGCATATCTAGTCATCGATTTACACCTAATCCATGAAGATCTGATTACCTGACTCTGTGCAGTTGCAGTTTTGGACAATCCAGACCATTTGACTTGATAAAACCGCTTCACTTTCATTGTGTCATGTGCAGTCCAAGCACTTGTTTAGCTGTGTGCACTGGCGGTGGTTCGTTTGGATTGTGTGACGGTGAACGCTTGTGCAGCCTCACTTCAAGACTTTTGTGGATGTTTTGATCACCCACAACAGTAAACAGGGGCGTTGGACTGGGGGGTAAAGGGGACTCGTTTCCCTGGGGCCCGGGGCAGGGAAGGGCCCTCAAAAGCATGCAATTTTTTTTTCTCAGCTGCCTTTTTTGCGCTACAATCAATTTTTGTTGCAATAAAATAAAATGAGGTTGTGTAAAATCCTTGAGAGACTAAATACAATTATTATTATTCAACGACAAATTAATTTCTCATAGTTTTCATCAGTGTCATATTTTTGCTGACTAAAACGAAATAAAAACTAAACAAAAAGTAATCATAATGACATTAACGTTGACTAAAACTATGGCTTAAAGTAGATATTTTGGTATTTTGCTTTTTGGCGAACACTAAAAACTAAACATACAAAATAAAAAAAAAAAAACAATCCCAGAGTCCAAACCAGACTGTGAACAAACTCTACAGCCAAAGAATATGTCCCATGATGCAATGCAATACATTTTATTGTTATGTATTGTTTAGTAAAATAGACTAAAACTAAAAAGAAATGTTTGACTAAATCTTGATCAAATTAATTATCATTTTAGACTAAAACTAAAACTAAATTGAAATGTCTTATGAAAATTAGACATTAGGCAGTTGTCATATTTCACCAGTGTTGGAGTCTCTTCACTGGCTTCCTGTTGAGTTTAGAATCAAATTTAAAATCCTCCTCCTGACTTATAAAGCTATAAACAATATGGCCCCATCCTACCTCAAAGATGCAATAGTAGCGTACCATCCAAACAGAGCTCTTCGTTCTCAAAATGCTGGACTATTGTTAGTCCCCAGAGTCTCTAAAAGCACAGTAGGAGGTCGAGCATTTAGCTACCAAGCTCCTGTGTTATGGAACCAGCTCCCTGTTCATGTAAAAGAGGCCGACACAGTCTCTACATTTAAGACCAGGCTCAAAACGTTCCTCTTTGAAATAGCTTATGGTCAGGCCAGTTAGGAACAGAAATAAAAACCTACAGTTTTAGCTACGCTGCCCTTGGAGCAATTCTGCTGGGGGAAGTATGGCAGCTTGAACACTATCCTCTGGTTCTTCCTACTTTACCTATCAACAATATTTAATATTACTTCAACTGTAGTCTGTTCATTGCTGTTCACATGTTTCTCTTTCTCTCCACTTCCCCCGGGGAGTGGAGACTGTTTCAGACACTGCGGCGGCTGCTCCAGTGACGACCCCCCCACCCCCACCTGTCTGGACGATCTATGCGCCACCCGCCTGGACAGCTGGATTAGCCACACCTCGTCTGCCTGGACGAACTCCTTCTACTTTAGATGAACTGTTCCTCATCTCCTGCTGGAGGATCTCTACACTGGGTGGACTGCTCCTCGTCCGCCTGGAGGAACTCTTTAAAGCCACCTCCCTCTTGAGTGGTTCTGGCTCCACAGTCCAAGTGGATGCGTCAGTCCTAGTTCATCTGCAGCCTGTCCGTCCGTGGGAGTAGGATCTCTCCTTCACTGTGGTTCTCCCCGAGGTTTCTACTTTTTCCCATGGGGTTTTTTGTAGTTTTTCCTCGCCGCGGAGGGTCAAAGGACAGGGGCATTCTGGGACAGTTATCTGAACTGCTTTTACCTGTGGCCCATCGAGGCAACTGTTGTTGTGATTTTGGGCATTATAAAAATAAATTGATTTGATTTGATTTGATTAACAAATAAAACTGGTGATTATTATGTGCAGTTAGTGTATTTTGCGTTTAAATATGATTCAAGATGTTTGTGGAATTGGTAGTTATTGCAAATACAAACAGCGCTGAATTAGGGCGGTAGTTAATCTATAAATTAGTGAGTTATTGAATGTGAAACCGTACAAAAAAGACAAGAAAAGAAAAAAAAAAACAATAACCAAATTTGTTAGGATAAAGAAATCATTCATTTACAACATTATGTATTAAGGCCGCACTAAAAGGGTTTGTACTTGGGGCCCAGAATGTGTTGCTACACCCCTGTCAGTAAAAAAAAGTGATATTTTGTCTTTAAAACACATAAACATATAACTTTTGCACATTCTAAAGCCAAACAAATCACCAATATACAACTTTTGGACAGGTTTTGGACGTTGAAAGCTCTGAACAAGAGGGTTATAATTGGATGCGATGACACCTGTTTTGGGGAAATCCTATGTAAAGGTGATGTGAGTGGGCTTAGTCGCACAATGCATCCTCACAGCATTCTTTAGCCCAAATGGTGTCTATGTTATTTCCTGAGAGCTCTCTTTAAAACAACAGAACGAGGCCCACTCCAAAACAAGGCCAGGCCGCTGTCCTTAGCTCATCCTCTGTCCGCGAGAGAAGAGGGCTGTTATGGTCGCTTTATTCTCCTCCGCACTTGTAAATTCGCTCACACACGCGCCACTTAATACAGTATCAACAGTTGTTCGCGCACAATAACCTCTTCAGCTCTCATGTGATGAACTGCTATGAGCTTGTTGAAATCCCCCACTCATGTAAACTCAAGTACGGCACATAAAACGCTTTCAAAGGGGAAAAAACACTCCCCGAAGGTAACAATACGTAAGCGAGTTTGCCGTGTGTGTCATGTGTTAGTCTTTTATGCTAATGTCCTATTCCTGTGTGTCATAGAGCGACAATAATAGTTCTCTCAGCTTTTGTCACGTCTGAGCCCCGACTCCTTCACTTCCTCCGAACTGTCTCTGTCTGTTTCTCTGCCCGTGTTATCTGTGTAGGGGGTTTACTGCTTCTGATTCATTTGCATTTAAGATGTTTTTTGTTCAAGTTAGATATTTTCTTTCTCGTCTTATCTTTTTTTGTCTCTCATGTCGCCCGTTGCACAGTGATTTACCCATTGCAAACCAAACCAGCTCCATTCTAAAGCCTAATGCTCACTGATAGTATTTATTCACCAAAAGTACTGAAATTCGATAGTTAAATTCTCATTTTTGCTTAAAAAGGTGCTGATATTGACCCTTTTCCAGGGGCGTATTCAGTTTTCCTCACTGGGGTGGCCTAAGGGTGGCTCAGGTTTTCAAAGCTTTAAGCTAAACTTTAAGAGACTTATGAGCCTTTTCCTCTTTTTGACATAATTTGATTAAAATTGTTATTCACCCTCAGCCCTGTGACTGCACTGTGCTACCCCTGGCCACCCCGTCCCACATCCACCCCTTTCATTCATAAAGTCTACTAAATAAAAACTATAAATGCACTGAAAACTGCATTGTACAGAAAAGGCTGTGTCAGTATCATTATTTTAATATGATTCATCAAACATATTTTAATACATTTTGATGACACGTTTATTATGAAGAATGACATGACAACTTTCTGCCCGTTTCTTGAATAATGGACTTCAGCAGAATCAAGTGCTGACTGATGATGTGGCAGTTTCGGGCGATGCACATATGCCGTTTTTACAAACTCAGGGTTGAGAGTTCAACTTGTGGTTACGACGATTTATCACTACCCCATTTCAAATTGTATCAGGACTGAAAAAGCTGATCAGTGCATAAACCAGCCATAAAAGCGGTTTCAATGTTGTAATTTCCTTTCTTGCAAAAGTAAAGCAATTGTACTATATTTAAAGAATAGATTGCTTTAAGAATACATTGCTTTTGTCTGCTATATAGTTATAATCTATGACACCAGACTTAATGACTTAACGAAGCAAGTTTACAGACGCTCGTATTGTAAACTGTGGTCTCCGTAACCATTAAAGTCTTAACAACAAAACGCTGTGTTGCCAGACCATGAGGACGGCCCTGACTATATGCAGTTCACAGTAGCAAGCTGTGGAATTTTTTTAATTTGTGCCAAAATAGATTAAAAAATAAATAAAAATCTGAGCATCAAGTAACAAAAGAGCAGTGGGCGTGTATTGGGGATCAGTGAAACCAGGAATAGTCAGCGCAATGGCGTCTTGAATGCAGGAGAATAAAGCAAATTTAACACAAATCACTCTAAATATGTGGATAAACGAGAAGAAAAGACAATGATAACATGGCGAATATCTTTTGCACAACACGTCTCCTTTACTCAGTTAACAATTGTAATGAAAATACATGTGACTGCAGATACTGTCAGTGTCAGCACCTGTGTTTCGGCGCGTCCACATAAGCTGCTCGGACATGAACAACACAGAAGCTGAAGCCAGAGCTGGAGGCACAAAGCCCCGAAGGTTTGTCTGTGGCGTGCCAGTGTGTGTACGACGTGTGTGTTTGAATGTGTGTGTGCTGGAGCGCCTTGGGTGAACCGCCGCGTGTTGAGGCTGATTTGTTCCGATGGGCTCACTCGGACTGACTCACAGACGAGACGCGCTCTTCCCCTTTGGGACGGCCCGCGGAACAAGCACTGATACATATGCTTGCCAGGTTAGATACTGGCCCCAGCCACTCACGGCTCGTGTCAGAGCAGGAGAGAGGGATTTCAAACACACTCCACTTCAGTACTTGGGACAGACTTTGTTCTCAGGGTCAGCAATATTGATTTTTCGTTTTATTTTGTTATTTTTTTTGCTTTATCCCCGTTATGATAATTGGTCGTTTGCAATCCCTCAGATACGTGCGTGTAAATGACTAACTTTTTTGTTTTTTTTTGCATTAATTAGTGACTAGGAATAGGATGACCAGACAAGTCATGCTGACAATGCACCTGACTCTTGGTATGAGACAAAGTCGTGATGTTTTACAAAACTGTCTGCAAAATATAAAAGCCAAAGATGCAAAAAATATCCCTTTATAGGCCTACTTTTAGTGAAGGACTGATTCATTGCAAAACTGACCTCTCAAAAGAGCTGACGTGTCAAGAGTAAGAATATTAATTTAGATTTATGTTTTTTCTTTTTTCATTGTCACTCAACACACAAACACAAACAGATGAGGGGCAAAGAGACGCCCCAGGGACTTATAGCTAATTGTTTTAACCATATTGTTATAATGATTTTCTGTCCCGTAGACGTTACAGCATGAAATGATGACATAGAAGTTGGATAATTCGGATAAAGTTGGATAAATATCGATACTGTTGTTTGTGGAATAGAATATCAAAGTATTGTTTGTAACTAAAATATGCAAAAAATTAAATGGGGATGAGAAAGGGAAGGACATTCAGCAAATTGTCAGAGGAATCAAACTGCTCGGCCACTTGACTTGACTAAAGGGTTTATTAGACAGGGCAGCTGTAGTTTAGTTAAGTTTATTTGGCATTTTTAATTTGAAACCCGCATTGGAAAGTGGGCAAACAGCTCGGAGTGCAGAGTAAAACACAAAATTCATTGGTGTTGCCTGTCACTACTATTTTTCTTATTTTTCTTGATTTCTCTCCATTGACAATTTACTCATTACGGACTTATAATGTTATGACATGTGCGTTCCTGCTTAAGAAATTAGGAAAAGACTCAACGAGAAAAGCACAAATAAACAAACCTGAGTGGATGTTTCTGTCTGAGTTTGGCCTTAGACACAGTGGAGGAGGTTGTGACCAGACTGAGATCTCCTTTATAGATTATACAGGAAGAACGAGTCTGGATCCCAGGCAGAACGGCAGCCTCGCTTCCGGCAGTCGACCCAAGGCAGCTGTGGCTGAATGAATAATGCAATATAAAATGTTTTTAGATTTAAAAGCGTCAACTTCAATAATATCTTGACAATACAGCTTCCACTTTCCACACTTCCAAATTTGTATTTCATTATTTTTCCTGCTTGGCGTTTTCAATAATTGCTCACCTCTGGATCACCCTTTTCCCACAATGCCTTGCCCTGTTGATGGCAGTGATGTGGTTCATGAATGGTGCTTTTGAGCCGCTGTGGAGAACGTGGGAGGATTCGGGATCCGGGCTGATTCTCCCATGGCTCTGCGTCCGGGACAGAGTCTGAGGGTTCACGGCCCGATAAAGACGGATGATGAGGAGGAATCAGAGAATTTCTTTTGTGTCTCCGCTCAGAGCAAAAGACTTTTCCTCATTTTCTGCATGACTCACTGCACATAATCAGACATTAAAATATGATATATAACCATTAGCTTGCTACATTAGCCATCGAAACGCACGTACTTGTGACCGTGACGTGATTATTACACTCATCCAAAACAGTGCGGAATGAGGAAAAGCCAAAGGGTTAATGTGAGTCTGTGCTCGTTATAACAGCGCTGCGAGCCTAAGAGTGACAGATATCACACACCACGGACGCTCTGGAACAAAAAACGTTAAATGACCTCATAACGGACAAATGTAGTTGTGAGCTGAGAGGCTACACATGTCCAGAACACAAAAGATGTATTTCTGAATTACACTGAATTGTATGTAATCATAAAGAAAATTAAACTGTCAATGGAGATTCTATTAAGCGGTTTCAAAATAAAATGCTTGTAAAAGTGGGAGATGTGTTGGAAAATTAACAATATCGCAATTGTTGTTTTGGGGATATGCAAAAATAGAATATCAAGTGTATCGTCTGTAATTAAAATGATTAACAATGACCTCAGAAAGACACAAAAACATCTCCCAAACAAGGGTATCAAGTGATATTTCTGAACTTTTGTGGTTTTATGGTCTAGTTACATGTCATAAACCTCATTACAGACATTACACTTGCGTATTAGCACATTATATTGTATTATATTGTGAAAATTGTCTGAATATTGAGGTAAAAAAATCTGATTTTTAGATTCTTTCACATGACACTAAATCTGATTGGAATCTGATCTATTGCAAAGTGAATTCAGCCTGAACAGGTCACAGTAATCTGACTTCTGCGCTGAAGTTAAACAGGAGACACATTTGTTTTTACATGGGAAAATACCGGAATTTACCAAATTAAACCTTCAAATGCCTGCCAGATGTACCAGTGCGGCTTTAAAGGGCAAAAAGCAAAAAAACAAAAAGAACCTTTAAGCTAAATGGATTTGTAAAGTGTGATACCAGCTTGTCTTTGAGCGTCCTCATTGTACTCCGTCTCAACAGCTCGACTCCAGACACTTCAGAGCTGTTTGGGTTCACACATGAAAACTGATTTGAGTCACATTTTATTTTTATGTGAACAGCCTCTCCAAAAATATCAGATCTGAGAAAAAAAATCTGAATTGAGCGTCAAGATTTGCAGTGTGAACGTAGCCATAATGATAACTGAAATGCACGTAAATTATTATTGTACGTTGTGTCCGTCGTCACATTGAGTTAAAACGACTAAATAATACAAACAGGTCCAATGACTTTCTGTTCCAAACTGTAGAACACATTCTCCTAAAAGCAGCATTCACTGGAGGATTTTTCATTGACATTTTTATTGATGAAATATTCTTTTAACCTTTTTAGTAACCTTTTTAGTTGGCAAAAACTGATCATTTCTCAGCACTTTTATCTCCAACTTTGAGTAAACAAATTAGAACATAGTTAAAAGCTTGTTCAAGTCTTTTTGGGACATAAAATTCCGAGTTCTGACGCAGCGGTTTAATGCCAGAGGAGTAAACACATAAGAAAGGCTTATGCTGGGACTTTTCTGCACTATAAACAGTAAACTCGGCTATAAATCAGCTGATGGCTATTTGTATGTAAAAGCATTTATTGTCAGTGATTTGCTGCTGTGAGCAAATTTATTTATATTCTTTATTCAGAGCAAATTCGGTGCTATTTTGAAAAGTGAGCTCCGTTGGTCGCGCTGTGTCTGTTTGTCCCGGAGGTGTGCCTGTTGGCTAAATAACTGGCATCATTTTATTACAGTGTCTTTTACACCTGTTAAACCTGATCCTGTTCTATTGTCTCAGCTGCCGAAGCCACAATGCCACTGTCCAAAGATGAAGCGATAAAACGACAATAAAACGACGCGATAACTCCCTCTGATCAGTGTTTGTTTGGGCGCATTACCATAGCACTGTTCGGTATCTGGTTTGGAAGCTCGTGGTGAAAGGTACGCCGTGTGTGTCTCTCTGTTATTTATGACAGGGGCCGCCGATTAAAGGAGGATGTTTTATTTTATTTTATTGACATCCGGTTACAAAGTCATCAAAAACCTATCTGGAGCTGTTTTTGTTTCATTCATACATAAAAGCAATCTCTCGATCTCTGCTGCTGCTGACTCTCTGAGCTGAAAATGCTTTGTTCTTCTTATTTGAGATTCTGTTCCCGTCTCCTCTGACTTCAAGAAGCACGGGCCAATTAGACAGCCCTATAAATACAGTGATCGTTTATTGTCCTGCATTTGAAGCACCATTGTCAGTTTGATCATGTTGACGTAGCATAAAGGGGCAGTCGGGACTTCCACGGTATTGAATCTGAAGTCAGTGGCTCCGTTTCTATCATTAAAGATAGTGACTGTTTTTGAGTGTAAATTAGTACATTTTGTGTTTTCCACGGAATAATGTTTTGTAAAAGCAGCACGTTGGGAGAAAGATTATCTGATAATAAAGTATTTTGTCTTAAAGTAAGAGCTGAATGCAGAATCAGAATCAGAAATTGTTTATTGCCATTGTCAGTGAAATTCACAAACGTAGGAACTTGCTTCGGCGTAGGTGCAACATAAAGCAAAGGATAAAATATAAAAAAATATATAAAAAGGCATGCATAAAATTAAGGATAAAATAGACTAAGATAGACTAACACTATATACAGAATGTACAGTTGGCAGATAGTGCAATGTGCAAATGAGTAGTGCAAATAGATTGTTCTTAAATAGTATTATTGTTGAAGTGACAGGTGTTACAAAGTGTTCATGAGTCCAAGCGGCAGAGGAAAGAAAACTGTTTTTGTGGCGGGAGGTTCTGGTCGGATGGACGTAGCCTCCTGCCCGAAGTGGCTCAAATAGTCCGTGTCCAGGGTGAGAAGGGTCAGCTGTGATCCGACCTGCTCGTCCCGAGTCCTGGAGGCGTGCAGGTCCTGGACAGATGGAAGGCTGCAGCCGATCACCTTCTCAGCAGAAGCGCACAATGCGCTGTAGTCTCTGTTTGTCCTGGCTGTGGCTCCAGCGTACCACACGGTGATGGAGGAGGTGAGGATGGACTCGATGATGGCCGTGTAGAACTGCACCATCATCTGCGCCCGGCAAGCTTGGCTTTCCTCAGCTGCACGCCGAAATTACATCCTCTGCTGGGCCTTCTTGATGATGGAGCTGATGGTCGGCTCCCACTTGAGGTCCTGAGTGATGGTGGTGCCAAGAGCGGAAAAGAGTCTCACGGTGGTGATGGGAGAGTCTGTCAGGGCGAGGGGGCAGGGGGCTGAGACTTTCCTGAAGTCACGATCATCTCCACTGTCTTCTGGGCGTTGAGCTCCAGGTTGTTGGTGCTGCACCAGGACACCAGCCGATCCACCTCCCTCCTGTAGACAGACTCATCGCCCGTCGAGATGAGTCCGATGAGTGGTGTCGTCTGCAAACTTGATCAGTTTTTACAGAGTCGTGGCTGGAGTTGCAGCAGTTGGTGTACAGGAGAAGAGCAGAGGAAAGTACACAGCCCTGTGGAGTTCCTGTGTTGATAGTCCAGTCTCTGAGACATTCTTCCCCAGCCCTTGCGCACTGCCTCGATCCGTCAGGAAGTCAGTGATCCACCTGCAGATGGAGTCAGGCGTGGAGCTGAGAGAGCTTGTCCTGGAGCAGAGCAGGGATGATGGTGTTGAATGCAGAGCTGAAGTCCACAAACAGGACCCTGGCGTAGGTTCCCGAGGGAGTCCAGATGCTTCAGGATGAAGTGGAGGGGCCAGGTTGATGGCGTCGTCTACAGATCTGTTGGCTCTGTAAGCCGAACTGCAGTGGGTCCAGGGCGGAGGAGGTGAAGGACTTGAGATGGGGCAGGACCAGGCGCTCAAAGGACTTCATGGCGACAGGCGTCAGCGCCACAGGCCTGAAGTCATTAAGTCCAGTGATCCGGGGCTTCTTGGGAACAGGGACGATGATGGACGACTTGAAGCAGGCTGGGACATGGCATGACTCCAGGGAGGTGTTAAAAATGTCTGTGAAGACAGAGTCAGCTCGTCCGCACAGTGTCTCAGGGTGGCGGGGAGACACCGTCTGGTCCAGCAGCTTTCCGGGGTTGGACTTCGAAACTGTTTCCTTACATTGTCCTGTAGTGAAGGCCAGTGGGAGGTGGGGGACCCGAAGGGTGTGATTGTCAGAAATGTCGATTGTAGTGAGATAGGTGGGGAGGGGTTGAGATTTGAATCGTGAATAGAAGGGGGCGAGCTGTTCAGCGAGTTTCTGGTCGTCAGCAGCATGGGGGCTTTGAGCTTGTAGTTGGTGATCTGCCTAAGTCCCCTCCAAACCGCCCGGCGTTGTTAGAAAAAGACTGCTTTAGGCGCGTGTTGTACAGAGATCTAGCTCTTGACACCTCCCTGCTAAATCTGTACTTAGCACCTTTGTAGCTCTCTCTCTCCCCCTGCTCTGAAAAGCTGCCTCCTTCTGCTGCCTGAGCTGCCTCAGTTTGGGTGTGAACCAGGGCTTGTCATTGTTATAAATCACCCTGGTGCGTGTGGGGATGATACTGTCCTCACAGAACTGGATGTATGACGTCACAGTGTCCGTGTACTCATCCAAGCCATCCGTGGCAGTTTTGAACACATCCGAGTCTGTAATGTCCAAACACGCGCGTAGTTCCTCCACTGCCTCGCTGGTCCACTTCTTAGAAGTCCTCACTACAGGTTTGGAGAGCTTCAGCCTCTGTCTGTACGTGGGGATCAGGTGGATCATGGCGTGATCTGAGAGCCCTAGGGCAGCGCGAGGAGCAGCGGCGGAAGGACCACTCACTGTAGTGTAACAGTGATCCAGCGTGTTCTGCTCTCTGGTCGGGCATTTAATAAACTGTCTGTACTTTGGTAGTTCCTGGCTGAGATTACCCTTGTTAAAATCCCGAGGATGATCAACAAGGAGTCCGGGAAGTCCTGCTCCGTATTCAAAACCCGCTCCGCTAACACGCGCTGTGCCTCCTGTGTGTTCGCGCATGGCGGGATGTAAACAGCGGCGAGAATGAATGAAGCGAACTCACGTGGAGTAGAATGGTTTACAGTTAATGAAGAGATATTCCAGATCAGGAGAGCAGAGTTTGGAGATCACAGTCACATTGGAGCACCAAGCGTTGTTGATGAAGAAACAGACTCCACCGCCTTTTGTTTTTCCCCCGGAGAGATCCCTTTGTCTGTCGGCGCGGAGGAGCTGGAATCCCTCCAAATGGAGCGCGCAGTCCGGGATCGACTCGCTGAGCCACGTCTCCGTGAAACACAAAACAGAAGACGATGAGAAGTCTCTGTTCCTCTTCATCAGCAGCGCCAGTTCGTCCATCTTGTTGCTGAGTGAGCGGACGTTGGAGAGAAGAAAATCCCAGGTAGGCGTCGTGCGCGCGCGTTTCAGCGCCAGAGCCCCAGCGGCGCTTTCCTCTTCTGCGGCGTCTCACTCTTTTGGCCAAAACTAGCGCTAAGTCTGCAGCAGACACTAAAAAACTGGAAATAAGTCCGTGGGGGCAGAAGTTTTGATGATTTAGAAGCTCTTCACGGGTGTAAGAGCACGCGGACACACGATTAACGCACAAAAACAAACAACATAGAGCGCACCAAAACGCCAGGGCATCCGTCAGCGGCGCCATCTTGGATAAGGGTAATGCAGTACCCTGGTTGGCTGCGATTGGGTGGTCCTCCCCTGTTTCATCTGAAAAAGCTGTTTTAAAGATTTGTACAGGACCGAAAAGTAATGCATTTGAACTTAAACAATATGACAAGGGTTCATGAGAGCTAGGGTCGAGTTAGATACTATAGATTAAAAAACCTACTTGCAGCTTGAAATCATTTTAGAGCGTTGCGATTTTCAAAGAACAAAATTAAATCAATCCATGTCATGTATTATAACAAAAAAAACATAAAGAGCATGATATTTCTTCTTTAAACAGTAACCAAGAAGAAATATAAGGAGTGGAGAGAAATATTCCAAATTTTTTTGGAGCCAAGCCCAGGAATCAGACTCATGATGCTTCAGGCTAAAAAGTCTTATGCGCTATTTTTTCTTGCTATTACTATTACTATTATTAATCATTGTTTTGTGTTGCCCCTTACTCCTTACCCTAGGCCAGGGCTATTCAATTATATTTTCCAGGGGGCCAGATTTTTCAGAGGGCAATTGTCTGGAGGCCGACTACAAAACTGAACCACAATTTTATGTTTTATATTCAATATTCACAAACAACTCACAATGGTACTATTCAAATCTGCTGCTTTACTGAAATAAATTATACATATGGTTCTGTCACATAAAAACAGGAGCTGGACTAAAAAGAGAAAAGTCCAATCAATAACCAGACTTCAACTACAGCCGATTGTAGCAGACGATCTAGGACTAGACCAGGTTTAGACCAAGATTAAACCTCGTGCAGGTCTATATTTGGACCACATCTTTGAACCAGTGGCCCATTTTACCAGGATGGACCGGATCAAACTGCTTGGCACTACTTTGTGTCATCTCTGCAGCTGTTCACAGTCAGCCAGAGACAGCACAGGCTTCATCTTTGCGGGCCGGATTTGGCACGCGGGCCGCACCTGTCCAAACCAGAAAGAGACCATGAACACAAATTGAAATTTAAAGATAAATACATGATTTATATGAATTTTCTTGGGGCGGACCCTCAAATCCCCCTTTGTATATGCTGTAAAAAGAAAAATGTAAAACCTGATGAATGTGGCCTGCTTCTCTAGATCACCTTTTCTCCCCTGATTTTTTTACTTTAGATTATTGTATGTCCATTTATTTAAACAGTGCATCGTTTGGTGGGCCACAAACAAAGTCTCATTTAGGGCCTCCAAATGCCTCGACAAATGCCAATCACAAACGTGACTCTGCTGTTACGAATGCTGTTATATTGTTCCGTCTGAGTATTTGTATTATGTCATTGCTTGGACTCTGCTTTGCCCAGTATTCCTCCACATTCCTTTCTTGTTTCTTGCTTCTTTTTCCTGCTGCGTGACTTCATCGTGATCCTCAGTGATCGCAGATTGGATTTTATTGGTCTACTCTACGTTCTGGCGTTAGGTAATTGTCTGTAGTGAGGAGTAAACCTGACCACTTAAGCACGACAGGAATCCACTGTATCATCAGATTCTGCAGCAGCGCGGCCTGATATCAGCGAGCGCCTGAGTCCTCTCACCTCTGACGGCTTTACTGTCTGTTTATGTGTGTGTTTGTGCTCATACCATAATAGGCCTCTTTGAAAAACTGGCCCGTAATTCAAGTCCTGAGGAGGTCCAGCCGGCTCAGAGTGTGGGGGAAATACACTGCAAAAAGAAACGGAAGAGCAGAACAGTAATATGTCTGAATGTGAGCACTTTTACACGTTTTAGTTAGTTTGGTGATCTATGGCAGGACACCCAAAATACACATGCATTCAGAGCCCATCGGCACAATGAAAGTGTTATTTATTTGAATAGTTTATTGTGTTATTGGACAAGGTCTCACTAAAAGATAGACTACTAAAAGTAGATACAACAATACAATGCCATAATTTGTAAATTATATGTTGAAATAAGCTCTTGATCCCCGGCTCATGACCCCTGTGTTGATGCCTCCCACGTCCAATAAAAATTCAGTCTCATTCACTATAATTTGTTTTGAACAAAGCTGTTATAAAATGTTAAACTTCACAAAAACAATCAGTGTCAGGTCTTCTTCCAAAGATTCAATGCTTTTTTTCTCATTATAATCTGTGCCTACAAACGAAAATGTTATTTGAAAATAGTTAAACCCACAGATATTACTTAGTGAAACAGTTTCTGTCCCCAGATTTGTCTTTAATTCATCAGGAAATGTGTGTCTACAACTCATTCGGACCAAACAAGCTGTGATGATGTCACATTTAAAGCTGGTACCTGACGTTATTCTTGTAAAGGAGCAAATTGTGAACACTGTAGAAGGAGCACTGAACAGGGGAAAATACTAAAATAAAATGCATGTTACTGTAAAAACAAAGTTTGTGAAGAGTTAGATTTAAAAACTTCCTCCTTTCAGGGTTTGGAAATCATATACTCAGCTTTAACAACCCCATACATTCAGCATTTTCCTATCTGATTTTAATCAGTACATTTAATTTTTGAGTTTTATATTTGAATGAAGATGAGTTATTCAGCCATCAAACAAAACCACAACAATGAAATAAAGACAACCTTCAATTTATTTTTTCCTTATCTTAGAAAAACAAGAGCAAAGGATAAATAATCATATGTTATTTAGTCAACAGATCCTATCCACAGACAAAAAAAAAAAAAAACAACAACCAAAAAACAAATGTCCAGTCAGAAATAGTCAATTGAACTGAGAATATTCCGGCTCTGTGGTTTTTGCAGTGCTCGTGGACTCCCGCTCACCCTCTGTGTCAGACGACGAGGTTTCCGGAAGGAATCCCAGGCATCTCAGGAACTATCTTCCTGATTCCTCAGAGCTTAGTCTTGTGCTCATCCCGTCTCGATCTCGGGCCAAACTCACACGTACACAAACAATGAGAGCGATTTCCACCTGGAGCCGCTGGATTTATGCTATGACTGAGCGGCCGGGAATGCTGCTGTAATCTGGGACTTCTGAACATGAGGCAGTGCATCTGAACTGATGCTGAGCTGGCAACAACACGGGGATTCCTCTGAGGGACAAAGGAAAATGAGAAGGGCTGTGACA
>CM033626.1:30725209-30730209 GCA_019453435.1 Rhinogobius similis
GGTCTGCCACTTTGTCTCCAAAATGCTAGCCCTTGGCCTATACAGCGTTAAACATATCTGTCGCCATAGAAACAAGGTGGTGCTTCGAGGCACAGGTCACTGGTCAGATCTCCGGACACTGGGCATCAAAGAATACATGTTTTGTATACTTGTAAAATGAAGACATTGTGGTTAAATTACATCAGATTCATAAACCTCATTATGACTTTGAGCATTAGATATCAGTTTCAGACTTCGACGATCTAAACCTGGTTCAGGCATGTTTTCACTTCAGAAGTCTTGTGCTTTCTACAGTAAAATGCCTTCATATTATGGCTCCTGTGTTTCATAGGTCTGGAGTGTGCAGGATTTAGCTGACACACTTTAGTGCATTACAGTTGCAGTCTGTGTTTAAACAGTCATTGTGGTTATGGTTCTGCAGAAAGTGTTTTGTAGTTTTGATGTGAGAATTAAGGCTTGGATTGGGCCAATGTGAGCTAAGTGTTTGCTCTCCGAGTGGCAAGTTTTGGAATTTGTGCCAAAATTTAGACATTCATGCCGAAACGACTGAAAAAAACAAACAAACAAACTGTAAGACATGGCCAGGAGAATGTGCTGTGAGGGAGTTACAGACCCATAGGACCAGTGAGCTTTGAGAGGGTATTGTTAAAGGGTATTTGCTGCGTAGAAAACATAATATATTTAATTTATGTGACTCATTTTAAATATTTGTCTGTTTAGCGCTGGATATCAGAACTGTTTCAGACTTGGACAAAAAAGTTTCTGGATTTCTGGCGACAAATGTCTTTATGTTGTGGATCCTGTGTGTTCTGTTGTGTCCTCTGTGTCTTTGGTCAGTTTTTTGTCATTAATAGCTCATTATTATTATATTGTATTTCTTTCAAGATCAAAAACAGACGTACAAAACCAAACATACAAACAGAAGGGAAAGCAAACATGCAAAACACAAAGACATTCATTGGCCATTGTCTCTGGTCAGTGGGTGTGGCTCAGAGTGTGCAGTATTTAGGTGGAAAGACTTTAGGTCTTTACCATTTCCGTCTGTTTTTAAAGTGACAGGTTGGACTAGTCATTTAACTAAAATGCAGTTAAGATAAATACATTTCAATTTCTGCTATAATCTTTACAATTTTACCCCAGTTTAGCTACATCTTTAGGTTTTGAATTTTACTTCCTGGTTGTAAATGATGACATCACACTAGGAAATTACCAAGAAACCGTCCTGTACAGTGGGCCAAAACTCCTCTAATGTCACAGATTCTTTTTATTTGACAAAGAAAAATACATGCGAACACCTTTATTTTGTTGAATAAATGTTTAAAGGGTCAGCAAATTAGTTTATTTTGTGTAAATTATGCATAACCTTCATCTCCCTAGTGTGATGTCATCAATGTGTTTCAACTTTCAACGTATTTTTCAACATTCTCCACAAACAGCTACCTGATTGGTTTAAAACTAGTCAAAGTCAAAATAAAAAATCATAAAAATGTATCATACGCACTTTAAATCGTTGATCAAAGTGTTTCGTAGTTTTGATGTGAGAATTGAGGCTTGAAAACGGATATGAGGGTGGGCAAACTTCAGCATCGAGTTTTGAAATTTGCGCCAAAATGTATTGATTGAAAAAACCAAACTATAATACATCTGTTACTAGTATTTTCCTTCGTGCGATGACTCCGACCGCCACGGCGCTGCTTTAAGCCTACTGTTTACTCAACACGGGGTTAACTTCAGAAGAGGAGAGGTTGTTTATGCTCACACGTGTCGGCTTGTACACTGTGCTTTGCCATCATGTCCGCTCTGTTACCAAACACACAGCCTCGACTGCAGCCTCCTGACTCAGCCTCCATGGTGAACATTCCTACCAGATGGCCAAGCGCAGTCACACTTTTGTGGTAGTTTTCCAAGATATGGGCGTACGGGTGCAGCTGCCGCCTAGTATCTTCATTTAATAAGCAGTGTAGTGGGCAGTGCAAGAGCGTCACTGCGAGCTCTCCATGCGTAATGTGCTTTCGGAGGCTATTTCCAACAATATGCTCCATAAAAAGCAGATAGCATCACAATACACCATCCGCTAATAACATGGTGCGTTCAGGGGGCGTCGTGACTCTCGGAAGGCCCTGAGGGAGGAGGCTTTTGTGGCCACTTTCCCATCATCCTCTGGGGAGCTGCAGCGCTGACCACATGTTGACATCACCGCGCAGACGAGCCGCGCAGTGGGCCCGGGCCGAGTCCGGGTCAAACGTCACACACACGTGGTCTGCAGATGTCACACAGACTGGACGGACACGGAACCACGCGCAGCTCGAGTTCCCAGGATACTTGCTTCATTCATATTTAGATTTGGGGCTAAAGCTAAACAATTTGAGCAAAATACAGCTAATGACAATTTCTGGTAACAACTTTCAAATAACTACACATTTAATAGGCTAAATATAGCAAGACCAAAGACTTAATTCATAGTGAACAAATACTTTATTGAGAATGATTCAGGCTTAGTAACTCCCTTACACCTTTAAGGGGCTATACCTGATTTTTACTGTTGTGAAACGTGAAACACAGCTTGCTAGAGACTCGTGAAAAGTGTTTATAAATTCTGCATTAAGAAAGTGAGCGTTTCATGTGACGGATGCATAGACTTATTCTTCAGAACAAGTCTTTACAGCAGAAAAGGATCAGTTCTTTTTTTCCACATTTCAAAACCGTCAAAATCAGGCAGAGCACCTTTAATAAGCATGAATCCTTCCAAATAATCCTTTTGTTCCTTATGAAAAGAGACTACAGACTGTCAAAAATAAAGAACTGAGAAGAAGCTGTGTCTCTTTCAAATCGATCAAGTGTTTATTTTACATGTGCACAAGCAAAAAATGATCTGTCCCAATTTATTAAGGCTAAAAAAGAACCAAATGTTCTAACAAATTTATATATATATATAGAAGAAAATGTTTTTAGCGTGTTTTAAGACCATGAGGGGGTGACCAGGCTCTAGTATCTTGATGAAGCCTGAACTTGTCTGTGGAGATGTCAGAACACAACACAAGGATTTACCTGAGCTGCTGCCCCGGGGCCTACAGAGAGAAAAGGCCTAGTTTTATTTATTCATTAACCTTTATTTAACCAGGTAAGATGTAGTTTGTGGGTGTTGAATGTAATGTCTTCTGTTAAAGCATGCATCCCCTTGTACCAAGACAAATTTCTCCATGTGAGACAATAATGGATTTATAAGGAAAATAGGTTACTGTTAGTCATGTCTGATTAGATGTACAAAAAGGTTCTGTAGAATAGGAATGCCAAGACTGTAAGGATAATTGATAATTGTGATTATTCAGGTCACTACATCATCGTAAAAACTAGATAATAATAATTGTGACACTTTTCAATTCAATCTCCAAGTCCAAAAGTCCCAAAAAGTATATCTAAATGTAAAGTACTTTTTTATCCGTCTGTTTTTGTCATGATAACTTTATTTTGTCAATCAGAAAGTTTGATTTCTTAAAGTTGGTTGAATAATTGTTAAATCATGGTGTTTTTTCTCACAATAATCACAACACTAAAATTATGACATACTTACTGTAGAAATAAACATAAAATATTACATTGAATTAACCACTTTTTTAGGTTATATAAACACATATGAGGGGGGCCTCCGGGATCTCTCAGCCCCAGGGCCTTCTCATACTTTAAGACGGCCCTGCTTATACACAGCTGTAGGTTTTATTCCCCAGATATACTTCTCTCTGAACAGCGGCAGTGGCACAGGACCTACGAAGCACCAAAAACCCTCAGTGCCAGTCTCAGGCCGGGCTGAATCACTGCATTGATCTTATGAATAATAGAGCATCAGCGACCAGATGACAATATTAAACGTGACATCCAATAATCATCTGCGTGCACTGTTCCTTACGCACAAATGCAACTTCTGCCTCCAAAAATAAAGAATAGTACTTGGAAAAGGTCAGTGTCTTTTTTTCCCTGAGTGATAAAGCGGAATACAAGTCCAAAAACAATCACCTCATAAAACAATTACAAGGTGCCTGCAAAACAAACCAGTGATTTCTTGTTTTTACAGCCTCTAAATGATGCATAAGGAAGTCCTAAGCTCATGGCACCTAAACACATGCCATGTCGACTGTCTGTCTCCTCTCATCAGCCATTCAGCGTGAGAAGAGCGTGGAGGGAAAAATCTGCAACGCTGCATTTTTCACTCCCAGCAGATTGTGCCGTTCATTTTAACCTGTTCTTCTTGTTGTCATGTATTTTTCAGCAACTGTTGAGCTTGTTGGAGGACAGGCCAGAGTTCATGTGTGTTTTTTCATAGTTTTTGTTAAAGCGTGAAGAAAATGTTTTGGGACTTGCAAGTTGGACTTAGACTCGAGTCAGACTTGAGACTTCGGTAACACTTTATAATAGCTACACTTATTCTTGCCTCAGTAAAGCGTGAAAAAAGCCTTAATTCATCGTGAACAAACAGTTTATTAAGAATGATTCAGGCTTAGTAACTACTTAACTAATTCTCTAACCCTAATTCCTAACTCCAAACCTAACCCTAACCTTAATTAAGTAGTTACTAATCCTGAATCATGCTTTGTTCAGTATGAATTAAGTCTTTCTTCATGGTTTATTAAGGCTAAATAAGATGTAGTTATTGTAAAGTGCTACCGAGACTTCACTTGATAAAATGTACGAAAACTCGGGGCTTGACTTGGACTTGAACTCTGTCACTTGAGAAGACCTAATTCTTCTGGTTTTAAATTATGTTCTCTTCACAGTTGATAATTTGACGTGACCAGGACTTTTTAAAAGAAGAACCATTCAAAAAATCATGTGCCGCTTTCTGTAATTAATTTGGTACACTGACTTGAAAGGACTTGAAACTCAAAGCAGTTGACTTGGACTTGACCCCCGAGAATTGAGGCTTGCAAAACCAGGACTTGTTCCAGCCTCTTTCCCAGTTTATCCTAATGTTTTGTCCTTGGTTTAGTTCCAACAGGTCAAGTTCC